>JAVTVY010032025.1:0-12806 GCA_036873755.1 Hanleya hanleyi | reverse complement strand
AGCATCAAGGATGGCTGTCATAGTCCAGTAGTGGTGAGTGATGGCACGCCCCTCCATCGAGTGCACTCTGTGGAGGACCGCTTCTGTGAACTCGTTCAGGATCTGGCGTCGTCCCTCGTTGTCGTCGCCATCTGCAAACATGGACCGGACCACTGCTCGGTAACCCGTGAATGAATTCACCACGGTGGCATACTGTAAAATGCGAGTCGCATGGGGCTGGATCTCCGCCATGGCTCTGTAGAAATGAAGGTGTGGATCCAGAGGGACATGTTTTATAGACCAGATGTAGCTCTACGGGTGTAGTCCGTGATACGTACTATTCTGATGGGTTAGTCCAAAAAAAGGAGCAACAACAACAACAACAACAACACAGATTACAGATCAATCCTTTTATTATGCGTGAACAACATAGAAATGCATGTACTGACCTGTCTGTGGGGGTTTCCCACAATGGCGTTCACCTTCGCGTCTTTTCGTGTACGTCCGTGTCTTTTCGTTAAAGTCCGTGTATTTTCGGTAAAGTCCGTGTCTTTTCGGTAAAGTCCGTGTCTTTTCGGATCGGTGACGTCCGTGTCTATCGTCCGGGCACTTCGCGTCTGCGCCTGCATTGGGTATGTATAAGGGTCTTCATACGCGCGCAATGCGGCTCAGTGGTACACCAGTACACCAGTCTCGATCCTCGACTTGGGGTAGAGTGTGCTAAAAATAGATTACCAGCTAGCGTGCTATAAAAGGGAAGCAGCCTTGCCATTTCATCAGACACTCTATCAACCACCAAGATGTTCACTTGCACAACTTGCCAGAAGCAGTTTACTCGTCTAGATAATTTACGACGCCACGAAGCCTCCACCCACAACGATGGACTGTATACTTGTATAACCTGCGCACGGTCATTTAATCGGGAAGATGCTTTACTGCGCCACGAACGTTCAATTCATGGGCCATCCAAGCGTCCATACAAGGATTGTGATCAACTCTTCAAACGACGCAGTCAGTTGCTGCGACACCAACGGTTGATTCATGCCCATGAGCATGAACGACAACTTCCTACTGAAGAGGAGCCACGGAAGGTGAGATCCAGTGAAGATAAGCCCGGGGAGACGAACGCCACTGGTGGTGCGATGAAGGAGAGCCCGCCTATACCCACAGTTGAGAAGAGCCTGAATATCCAGCCGGACCCCGGCGTTACGGTTTCGAGTCCTGACAACATCGAACATTTTCTGGTGGAGTCCATAAATGTTCCTAGCCATCTCTTACAGGACAACCATCCAATCAGTGACATCGATCGGCGCCATTGGTCCATGACACGGTACTGTTTCCACCCTCAAGATATCTACAATTTCCCACTGACCAACCGCACCTGTCTACGCAGCTACGTAGAAGCCATCTTCAATGATCAAACTACGGCCTTTACATTGAATGTCGCTTTCGGGTACATCTTACGTCACAAAAAGACGGACCAGTTACAGTATTATTATCCCAGTGCCAACAACCATGTGTTTGACCAGCCGGTCACCATCATTATCCGGGGGTCACTAGAGACGATGCTGGAGATACTGGACACCGTGGAACCTTTGAGATGGGCGCATTGTCAACGCCCCAACATTCAATGGGTGGTAGAGAGGGTAACCAATGTCACGTTTTTCCTGACCAAGCTGACCGATCACCCCCATCGGTTGAATGCGTCACCCGTGCACTGATGAATATCATGCCGTACACACACACTCTATGTCTACATGCTGCTCGCTGACTTGAGCTCAGTAAACCCTTGTACCTAATGTGACAATGTGTTAAATAATAAAACATGGTGTTTGATATTTCAATTTCTTTTGCTGTGAACATACTAAACATACCCAGGGCGGCTCCCCCCAGCCTGGGTATGATGTAACATTGGGGTAATAAACTATATAAACATTACTAAACTTGTTGTTCCCAAAACGGCTATTTTCATACCCTTCGGCCACCGCGCATGCGCAGAAGGCCGATATGTCAACCCCACCCCCAGCCCAACCGATGCCCCCTCCCCTAAGCTTCACTTGGATACCTCACTCGACCCCATCGGACCATTTTATCTAGGGACTACTTTTTCTCCGCGGAAGGTTTTCCCGCGACCGAATCACCGCCAGACATGACCGCGGATGAATACATCTTTCACAGCCGCCATCTTAAACCCACCACCCACCCATCCACCACAGCCGCCATCTTAAACCCACCACCCACCCATCCACCACAGCCGCCATCTTAAACCCACCACCCACCCATCCACCACAGCCGCCATCTTAAACCCACCACCCACCCATCCACCACAGCCGCCATCTTAAACCCACCACCCACCCATCCACCACAGCCGCCATCTTAAACCCACCACCCACCCATCCACCACAGCCGCCATCTTAAACCCACCACCCACCCATCCACCACAGCCGCCATCTTAAACCCACCACCCACCCACCCACCACAGCCGCCATCTTAAACCCACCACCCACCCATCCACCACAGCCGCCATCTTAAACCCACCACCCACCCATCCACCACAGCCGCCATCTTAAACCCACCTCCCACCCATCCACCACAGCCGCCATCTTAAACCCACCTCCCACCCATCCACCACAGCCGCCATCTTAAACCCACCTCCCACCCATCCACCACACCCCATGTGACACAATACTCGCTTCTGATTGGCTACCTCCACGTGACCTCCACAAAACATGCAAATTTCCGGGGTCAATGGGGGTCCATTTACGCTTTGTATACTACTCACAGTTGCCTCCCCTGGGAACAGCACTGATATTTCCCTTTGCATTTCACACTCAATGTCATGGTCAGCTTTCGTCCTATGTCTATTTATGCATGCGACAACTTCAACGACAGTCAAATTAAAGTATGAGTTAGCATAGCAATGTTCATTCAGTAGAACTTTCAATCAAATTTTCATATTTCCCCTCATATTTTCCTTGTTAGTTTTAAATTGTTGTCCTCACCCAATATTGAAGTATATGGGCCTGAGTGATTAAACAACAATTTTCAGATTTGGGTGGCTATAAGCTTGCTTTCCTTTTACAATAAAACTTCTTCTGCTATAATGAAAACGTACAGAAATAATAGATTACAGATATCCACAAATGAATGGTTTATTCAGCGGGTAAATTGCTTCCTTTTAACTTTAAAAACTGTGAAATGTGCCAATTCGTCGATGAGAAATGTCGATGAGAAATTATAACGGAATAATAGCCGATGAAGTTTGAGTAGTTGAAGAAAATGGAGGTGCAGTATTCACAGACATATGTTGCACGTGGTGGAGGGCATGGGCAGATGCGTAGATGTATGAAACTGGTGGAGGGTACACATACTATAAATAAGAGAAGCTTGGTATACCTCGAACTATCCTTTTTCTCGAGAGTGGCGAGGAGGAACCGTCCCTCACTCGAGAGGTTATTATCAAGGGATATTTTTCCCGTTAATTTACAAGGTTGTTACACAGCCTTCGCAAGATAAGAACAATACAATGTCAAGGGCAGCAGTATATTCAGTTTCTATTTACAGTTTTCAGTTTTGAGTATACTTGTACTGTCTCAACAGGCGCCACTCACGAGAACTTGATCGGCATGCTTAGGGAGAGAATTCCACTTTATACATTTCATGTTCTATACAGCTGTGTTTTCTTGGTTTACAACGTTTATTACACAAGGTCATGGGAGTACAGTGAACCAAGCTCAATGGTGTGTCTTCTTGAAAAAACAATGCCTTAACAGAAAACGCAGCAGTTTCAAATACATATAAAAAGTATTCGTTACAGAAAGCATTGTAATGCGTTAGGTCTTTTACTTGATGTGCGACTTGCCAGTTGCAGTGCTGTAATTCGGCATTACAATAGCTTAATAAAACGAAAGAACGAAAGTAAGAGATACTGTTGCTGTAGAAATAATACACAAGGTTTCGCCAGCTGTGATCAGTGTCCACTCGAGTTGACCACTTTTGTGTAAGAAATGAACAAATTAAAGGCCCCCATTCTATATCAATCCATTTTTTTGTTCATCCGGGCTTGCAGACAATACGTATAAATGAAGCTATTATATATTTATTCATTGATTTATTTAATGTCAGACATTTCAGATTCGTTTCAGTATTAGGCACGCTAGAAAGCACACACTAACGACTGTATTACCCCCCCCCCCCCACCCCAACATCACGCTGATGACGACTGCCAGCAGCAAAATGAATACTGATCAAATGATTATTTTTCTTCAATCTTTTTAATGACTAATATTAAATACGGTACTCAGTAATTTAAACTTGTTAAAATTAACTTGGTTTAATTACATTGCCAGTCGTAATTTGAACCCCGTTTTCTCACAAAAGTTACCAGATTTTCCAGATTAGCCATCTGAAGTCGTGAAATTTTGAACACATCCATGAAGATAAGTATAAACGAATAGACCTCGCCTTTCCACATTTTGCCTCCGTTTCGTATTTATCAATACGTTTGACGGTTCGTTGTGCGAATTTATTCAAATCATTGAACTTCAAACTTCCCTTGAAATGAAATTTGAAATTTAAACATTCAGGCACATATTTTTGATGAGCAATTTGGAAGTTAATAGCGATGAAATTGGAAGAGTAAACTTTGGCAAAACGCTCAATTCAATTTTTTTTATAATTCAGTTGCAGTAATCAAAAGAACAAAATTATCGTAACATTATGATCAAAACATATATTACTCGTTTTGGTGAATTCATTTATTGCAATTTATTTGAGCAAAAACTTGTAAGGTATCCACAATCCTGTGGTTATGGATCTTTGTTTTGTAACCTTTCGACCAGAACGGTGTCGTACGACTGCACAAAGAAACATGCACAGACAGTTACAAAAATTATAGTAAGATGGCATTACAACGTGGTGGCTTCTCTCCCTTAACAGCAACAAATACAATAATACACTCCAGTCATCAATATTACATAATTCTATATTCACAATGATTTATTATGTATTTCATTATTAAATATGCGATTTTCTTCTAATTATCCCTCCGCACGCTTAAAACTAAAGTGTTGAAACTTACTCGTAAAGTGTTGAAATAAGCCTTTAAGTGTGTCCACAAGGACAACACTAAAAGAGCAATCCCTGTGGACACACTTAAAGGGTTATTTCAACACTTTAGGAGTAAGTTTGAACACTTTAGTTTTACGCGTGCGATGGAGACATAATAGAATATAATAGAATACCTGAAAGTGAGAATGATTTAATGATATAAATGCCACGATGTATTGTCGGCTTCTTTTAAAAATTTTAACCGCGTTTCTTGGTTCTACTCATATGATGTTCTTCGCAGAAAACAAGCCAAAGCAATTGTGGGACAATATTAATAAAACAGAAGCTGTCCTATGGTGGGAATGCTCTCTTTCCGAGTATAACTTGACGGCGGCAGAGTTGATATTTCTCGATTGACTCTCTATCGTAGGTTCTCGTGTACTTCACCACAATCCATTTGGTAATCTGTTAACAAAAATGATGGCTTTATTAAATAACTTAGTTGTTTGTGATTTTCTTTTGCATATTGATTGGAAGAATCACCGGACGATTAAACAATCTTCGGATGATAACTGATTGTGTTAGTCTTCGAGTTACGGAACACGAGCTTGAGACAAGGATATTGGTGGATCTGTTTCTAGATTCACTGATATCGTAGTTAGAATATCGGTAGATATTTGATTGAAAGAATACTGATCAATTTAATTCAATTCAAATTTATTGCGACCTCTGAATGATTTACACAGCTCAAAGGGAGATAATTTTCACGATAAAACAACAAACAACTCTTTGGGAAACAGGGAGACAACTTTCAACTAGTGAAGAACAACGTCCCATGAAGATTTGTATTAATATTACAATGATACGACTTTGTCGATAGAAAAAGTGAATAGTATACAAAACCTCCAGGTCAACTATAATTTATGAAGGCGATATCAATGAACGTAAAACCAATACCTTTCCTGCCCGTTTCACATACGCGTGTTTCTAAATGGTAATATTCTGCGATAACCAAGATATTTTGACCCTTCTCCAACTGCACCTTAGCAAATAAGTGCGATGAGAGCAAAAGTTGGGCAATGCAAATATATTAGTTTGGTCGTCTTCAATTTTATTCAATCCGAACTATATTCTAAATAGTGGTTTATCAATAGGTGTCCAATAACAAGTATATTATTTACCTGTAACATCTGTATTTTCCGCGCCTCTCACTGAAAGATAGGGAAAGTATGATGATGATAGAGACATATATCAGAATGTATCCCCTGGAAGAAAGTATTATTTGATACTAATAATTATTATAGTATAATTTGTTTAAGTGGCATTTAGAACTGCAGTGCATAAGCAGGAACTATGGTATTATGGTTATAAACGTTTTGTTCCTATATATGACGTTTCCATGCAGATACTAGCACTCTTGTCAAGCATTGATGAAAATATAATTTTAAAAAATCAGACACAGTTATATCCCTAGTTTTCGCCTGATGTAATTGAAATATGCAACAGGAAACGTACCGGTATATAGCATATATCGCACCAAGTTTCCACCTTATAAGTAAGAAATCCGCAGCAGGAAACAAAGTCAATCTAGGTAAACCAAGATGGTAAATCAGGGGAATACCATCTAAACGTAACGCTATAAAAACTTCGTGCGAAATGTTCCCCGATATTCTGCGAGATCCTATAATAAGCCAATCACGACCATTTCTGACTTTTCTCTCTGACAATGATTGACGTTTACTTCACGGAGATTAACAGCTTCGCGCGGCACAATCTTTTGACATTTTCAACCGCCTAACAAAGCCAGACTTTTCGGTGGAAGTAAACTCTTTGATCTCCACGGTTTACGATGCACAATGTCTGGAAATGATGCCATATTTGGATACTGTTTCTCGGTAATGTTTATATATTAGTCCACGTGCTACCGTGTGTAATTACTGTGGGCGTAATTTCAATAAGCTAGCCACCTGATTGGCTAACAAATGTAGTTTCAGATTCGCATGGGATTTATATAGGGCTGAATTCAGATATAATATTCCGTGATATTATATCTGAGTTTACTGAGATTGGAAACAAAGTTATCATCACTTGGTGATATGTGCAGCTGGACCCAGCTCACACAGATTTGTGTCAATGTCATTTTTAAAATATTTGTTTGCCCTATACCACGCTACACATCAAACCAGACACACAATGCCGTGAACACGCGCTTTGTATGTATGTGAACAATTCCACTATTGGCCGGAAATAGCGTGGAGTTTCCATTCAAATATCCATCGACAGCCTCCGCTATTACAGTGCATAGTAGCCAGTTACCCCGTGACCGATGTCTGTCTGTAATAGCGAAGCCGTTACTGTCGCAAGAATATCCCAGATGGACTGATTGACGTAAATATAAGTTTCTGCATCATAGGTATGGAATTTATAACGTGCAAACGTACATTCAGCATACAATCATAAAACTCATGAAATGTTTCCTAACCAAATACATCGTACACTTCACGTATCTGCACGGAATGCTTGAACACGGTGAGTAGTAGTATAAAGCGTATTACAGACCCTATTGACCTACTTTTTTGTTCCCCCCGGGCCGTATTTGGGGCGTAACTTGATCACGTGATCAAGGCATGTCTAGATGGTGGGAGTGTGGTCAAAATGGCGGCTGATGTGGGAGTGTGGTCAAAATGGCGGCTGATGTGGGAGTGTGGTCAAAATGGCGGCTGATGTGGGAGTGTGGTCAAAATGGCGGCTGATGTGGGAGTGTGGTCAAAATGGCGGCTGATGTGGGAGTGTGGTCAAAATGGCGTCTGATGTGGGAGTGTGGTCAAAATGGCGGCGTGGTGGGGTGGTCAAAATGGCGGCGTGGTGGGTGGTCAAAATGGCGGCGTGGTGGGGTGGTCAAAATGGCGGCGTGTGTGTGGTCAAAAATTAATTTTAATTAATTAATTTTAATTAATTAATTTTAATTAATTAATTTTAATAAATTAATTTTAATAAATAAATCAATAAATCAATAAATAAATTAATTAATTTTAATTAATCAATAAATAAATCAATAAAACAAAATAAATAAAAAAAAAAGTGAAACTCTATACAACGAACCCGGGACTCGAACTCGGGTCCTCTTTATCCAGAGGCAGACACGTTATCCATTACGCCACGAGCTAAAGACTACAAGCCAACGTTAAAAATGGTCTATATATGTCTACGGCCCATACTGGGGGTATAGGTTCAATGTTTATCCTACTGGGAAACCCACTTCTATACATTTGCGGTAGGGTTGTGGGGTCTCGTTTTTCACGTCTCGTCATGTAGAACATGATAGGAAGTGTTGCGGAGCGAATCGGTGAAATTTTTGAAAAAGTACGATATAGCCCCATATAGACATATATATATAAATATATATTCCCATACTGGGGGTATAGGTTCAATGTTTATCCTACTGGGAAACCTACTTCTATACATTTGCGGTAGGGTTGTGGGGTCTCGTTTTACTCGTCTCGTCATGTAGAACACGATAGGAAGTGTTGCGGAGCGAATCGGTGAAATTTTTGAAAAAAGTCACCGAGGCCTGGGTAGGCCCATAGGCCTATATTGCATGGCTATGGGCTATAGACCCATACGGGGTGGACATGTTGGAGTCTAGGTGAGCCCCTAATCATCCGATGAGGTCGTATGAGGTCTTATTTTGAAGCTCTCGTGGAGTAGCATCCGACTGGGCTAATGGTCCGTCCGTGTCCAATAGTCTGCGCATGCGCAGTCTGGCCGTAGTATAGAAAACAGGCATTTTGGGGGGTATGTAGGGGTGTGTTTGGGGGTAGAGATGGGCTATTCACGGTTCGAATGGGTCGTGTGAGGTATCAATGTGAAGCTTGTGTGGGGTAGAGTCAGAATGGTGTGTTTTTGAATGCAAGTCGCGTTAATCTGCGCATGCGCAGTTGGTTGTAGTAAGTAAAGTGGCCATTTTGGGGCAGTACATGGAGGTATTTGGGGTCGAGATGGGCTATTCATGGTTCGAATGCGTCCTGGAAGGTGTCATCTTGTAGCTCTCGGGGTGTAGACCCCGATTTTAGGGCTGTTCACATCACCTGTGACGTCATCGGTGACGTCATCAGTACGAGTAGTAGCGAAAGGGGGCATTTTGGGGCAGTGAAAGGAAGGTATTTTGGTGTAGAGAGGGACCATCCTTGGTCCGAATGCGTCCTGGGAGGTGTCATTTTGTAGCTCTCGGGGTGTAGACCCCGATTTGGGGGCTGTTCACAGCATCTGTGACGTCATTGGTGACGTCATCAGTACGAGTAGTAGCGAAAGTGGACATTTTGTGCGTGCGTGGGGGTGAGTTTGGTGTAGAGAGGGACTATCCTTAGTCCGAATGCGTCGTGTGAGGTGTCATTTTGTAGCTCTCGAGGTGTACATTCCGAGTTGAGGCATGTCCGAAGCATCTGTGACGTCATTAGTGACGTCATCAGTAGGAGTAGTAGCGAAAGTGGACATTTTGGGGCAGTGAAGGAAGGTATTCGGAGTAGAGAGGAACCATCCTTGGTCCGAATGCGTCGTGGGAGGTGTCATGTTGTAGCGCTTAGGGTGTACATTCCGAGTTGAGGGATATCCACAGCATCTGTGACGTCATTGGTGACGTCATCAGTACGAGTAGTAGCGAAAGTGGGCATTTTTTTAGTGAAGGATGTTATTTGGTGTAGAGATGGACCATCCGCGGTGCGAATGCGTCGTGTGAGGTGTCATATTGTAAGCAACGCCCGCCAACGCCAAGCTTAACGCTTCAACGCCCTGGTGAAATAGCTCAGAAGTTCTGATTTTCTAGATATTCCATGGAATTGTCACTAATTCTTCGAAATGCAGTGACGTCCTCGACGCCCGTCGTTACGCTTTAACACTCTAACATAACACTATGATATAGACCGGAGAGAGAACAGCAACAACAACAAGGATGACACATGAGAGAACAACAACAACAAGAAGTTTTTTTTCATATAGTTTATTCTCCCCAATGTTACATCATACCCACGCTGGGGGAGCCGCGTTGGGTATATTTACAATTCAAGAAGATTCTTGTCCAATCAGAGGCCACCATTTGTATGTTTCATATTCGTTCCTGTCCGTTAGATGTATTCTTGTCCAATCAGAAGTCTCCATTTCAGAAAGTTCCATCTTCGGCCATGTTCGCTCTGAACCGTTTATTCTAATCATCGTCGGCCAGGTCAGGATACCGTTGAGGCCACATATCCTCAGATAGTTGTTTGTGCATTCTGAGTATCTATCAGTGCATGGGTGAATACTTTCATCCGATGGGGGTGGTGGATCAGCTTGGTAAGGAAAAACGTAACATTGGTCACCCTCTTCACTTGCCATTTTGTGTTGGGTCGTTGTTGTTGGGCCCATCCCAAGACATTCAATTGTTCCACTTGGTCCAGCATCATCTCTAGTGACCTCTGGTCATTGATGGTAAACGGTTGGTCGTACACTGGGTGGATGGCACTGGAATAGAAATAGCGCAATTCACCCGTCACCTTATGGCATAAGATGTACCCAAATGCTACATTTAATGTGAAGGCCGTAGGTTGGTCATTGAAGATGGTTTCCACGTAGCTGCGTAGACGGGTGAGCTTGGTCAGTGGGAAATTGTAGATATCTTGAATAGGGTGATGACGGTGGAAACAGTGCCGTGTCATGGTCCAATGGCGCCGAGAGATGTCACTCTCTGGATGATATTCGGGTAAGAGATCGCTAGGAACATTTATGGGCTCGTCCAGAAAATGTTCGATGTATGACGTATGACTCGAAACCGTAACGGTGGGGTCCGGCTGGAAATCCAGGCTCTTCCCAACTGTGGGTATAGGCGGGCTCTCCGTCATCGCATCACCAGTGGCGATCGTGTTCCCGGGCTTATCTTCACTGGATCTGACCTTCCGCGGCTCCTCTTCAGTAGGAAGTTGTCGCCAAAACCGTGGAGACGGACCATGAATCAAACGCTGATGCCGTTTTAACTGACTGGGTCGTCTGAAGAGATCACCACAATCCTTACATTGTTTCGTCGCGCCCTCGTGGACTGAGCGTTCATGGCGCTGTAAATGATCTGGGCGCTGAAACGACAGTGTAGGCCTACATATCGTACAGCTATACCGGGCGGTTCCATCGTGCTTGGTAGCCTCATCGCGGCGCAAGTCGTGCCGGCGAGTGAATGATTTCGAGCACGCAGTACAAGTGAACATCTTGGTGGTTGACAGAGTGTCTGATGAAACGGCCAGGCCGTTTCCTTTTTATAGCAAGCTAGCTGTTGATCTATTTTTAGCACAATCAGTTCAACTTGGACGTCAGCGACCGGGGTGTAGATCCCGATTTAAGGGACGTTCGCGTCATCTGTGACGTCATTAGTGACGTCATCAGTACGAGTAGTAGCGAAAGTGGACATTTTGGGGCAGTGAAGGAAGGTATTTGGGGTAGAGAGGGACCATCCTTGGTCCGAATGCGTCGCGTGAGGTGTCATCTTGTAGCTCTCGGGATGTAGATCCCGATTTAAGGGATGTTCGCGTCATCTGTGACGGCATCGGTGACGTCATCAGTACGAGTAGTAGCGAAAGTGGACATTTTGGGGCTATGTGGGTGTATGAGAGGGACCATCCTTGGTCCGAATGCGTCGTGGGAGGTGTCATTTTGTAGCGCTTAAGGTGTAGATCCCGAGTTGAGGGATGTTCGCTTCATTTGTGACGTCATCAGTGACATCATCAGTACGAGTAGTAGTGAAAGTGGGCATTTTGGGGCTATGTGGGTGTATGTTTGGGGTAGAGAGGGACCATCCTTGGTCCGAATGCGTCGTGGGAGGTGTCATTGTGTAGCGCTTAGGGTGTAGATCCCGAGTTGAGTGATGTTCGCTTCATTTGTGACGTCATCAGTGACATCATCAGGACGAGTAGTAGCGAAAGTGGGCATTTTGGGGCTATGTGGGTGTATGTTTGGGGTAGAGAGGGACCATCCTTGGTCCGAATGCGTCGTGGGAGGTGTCATTTTGTAGCGCTTAGGATGTAGATCCCGAGTTGAGGGATGTCCGCGTCATCTGTGACGTCATCAGTGACGTCATCATTACGAGTAGTAGCGAAAGTGGGCATTTTGGGGCAGTGAAGGATGGATTAGTAGTATGAAAGCGCATGTCGATCCCCATTGACCATGCGGCGCAATGCGCAATGAGTATGCATGTGTGGGTGTATGCGTCTGTGTGTGTGTGTGTGTGCGTGTGTGTGTGTGTGTGTAGGAGTCTGTGTGTCTGTGTGCGTGTGTGCATGAGCCGAGTTCTAAGAGCCCCGGAGAGAGAACAACAACAACAACAACAAGGATGACACATGAGAGAGGACCAATACATATGGACACATGTTCATTCCTATATTTAAAGACTCTACCACCACCACACACACCACCACTGGGCACACGTATTCGTGTGTGTCTGTGTGCATGTGTGAGTACGTGTGTGTGTGTGTATGTACGCGTGTGTGTGTGTGTATACGTCTGTATGCGTGTGTTTATGCGTGTGTGTGTATGCGTCTGATGCGTGTGTGTGTGTGTGTGTATGTGTATGCGTCTGTGTGTCTGTGTGCGTGTGTGCATGAGCCGAGTTCTAAGAGCCCCGGAGAGAGAACAACAACAACAACAACAAGGATGACACATGAGACAGGACCAATACATATGGACACATGTTCATTCCTATATTTAAAGACTCTACCACCACCACACACACACCACCACTGGGCACACGTACCTGGTGCACC
>JAVTVY010032024.1:0-121233 GCA_036873755.1 Hanleya hanleyi | reverse complement strand
ACAGGGGATTCAAACATCTCAGAGTGGGGTGGGTTGTGGGGCTGAGGGGGGCCTAATTCTTACTCAAATTTACCAACAGCCATTCAAGTGCACCTCTTGCCTCTTGTTGGCAACTTTTAAATCCCACTGTAATTGGTGTTAGAGTAACGGTATATGTATTTTGTGAAAATATTTCATATGATTTATCAAAACTTCAAATGCATGTATAAACAAGTATAGGTCTATAATCTCTGTTCTTTAAATGTATGGGAGATATAATCACGAAGGATGTGTTCTGGGTCAGTGAAAGTGACAACCCTTTTTGACATTTCTGTTTTACAATTTTATGCCATATATATTTGGAAAGCTTGAATTACATATATTAATTAAATAATCCATCGAATACAGTAATGGTGTTAAACTGTAAGTGTTTCATACTCCCTTGTACATTCACATGATTGTAATCAAACAATACTGGTAATATGACACACAATATGATACATGTATGCCTATTTATATAGTATATTAATATTTTTATAGAAGGAAAATGCCAGAATGAAAAGCTACGCTGTACTGGAACACCTCACTCGAACAGAAGAGTTCCTGCATCACTACAGATTTTATTTGCAGAAAGGATGTAAGTACTGTTAATGAGAAATCTCAACTTCTTTTGTTTGATTTATAACTTTAGATCCCCAAAGAACCTTTCATTTGGAGTTAAAAATACTGGCATTCCTTGTCTTCCAGTTCTTTGTATAGCTTGCCCATGCAGCTATAAAGAACCATAAAACTCTTAATTCCACCTGGGCAAGTTGTTGATTGTCAAACCATGCTTTTTCTTTCAATGTTGAGGAAAACAGACAATGACTTCCAAGTATGTATTGGTACAAAATTTAAAGAAAAAAGCCTAATTGTGGGCAGGGAAGAGCTCATCAGAAGATAGCAGACATAATACATTCATTTTCGTCCCCTGCAGTACTATGCCCTAAGGCAGTTGATAGGTTGTTTCGCATGACCCGCCCGCATCAATATTTTGGAGATCAATAATGCTGCATGTATTTTAATTATCAGTAATTATTGGCCGTAAAAAAATAAGTAAGCAAATCCATGAAAACGAATGAGCTGACCGTGCTGTCAACCGCGGAGGCGATCAAAATTCGCCATTTTGGTTCACAATCTTGAGGGAAACCCTCTCAAAACGGGGCGAAGTCGTTATCCCGGCATGCATCTCTAGCGGGGATTCCCACGTGTCGAGCACGTTGCAGTAAAGTTAGAACTCCGGCAGTTTAGACGGTTATGTACCAAAGTCCTCATGATGGATCAGTTGTTTCCTCATCAACCAGTCGGTACATCGTGCCTAATTTAACCATCCATTTCTCTGATGAAACGCTTTTGAGCGAAGTGGTCGAGCGCTTCACCTCTTCAGTCCCCACAACAACAACTACAACACATGCTGTCGACGTGCACGTCAAAATTCTCGTAAGCTTAAGGACGATGGACATACAAAATTCGTTGCCTTGGACAGAGAATCCCTATCTTCAGTCAGTGAAAAAGAAATAAAGAAGATTTCAATAAGAGGGGACTCCTGATGTTGAAGCCCTGGAACAAGCCACTGGGCATTTATTCATTCATTCTTCTGGATACGGTTTTACAATGTACCCTTACAATGCCCACATGGCTGGGTGTTAGGGTAGAAAATTATATATAAAGATCAAATGTAACGTCTAACACCAATATATTTCTTATTTCAATATATCTGTGGAATACTAAGTGAAATATAAATGCATATATACCCCCCCCCCCCCCCCCAAGGACAAGCTACTCACTAGAAGTATTCAGATTCATCAATTTACAAAATCGTGCAAGATATCTTTTATAGTAGTCACATTGAAGTAAGAGTTGTTTCCCTTGATTTCTGTTCACACAATCATGACACTGTGTGCATTTGAGTTTTACTATCTACCATAATTATTTACAGAATGTTTCAATTAAATTAAAGCAAACTTAAAATGTCTCTTTAGAGAAACTTATACACATTGTCCTGTTGATTTGCTTTATGGAACAGGCTAATGGGAGATTATTTTGATTTGATATGGAATGAGTCCATGGTAGAAAATTTACCTTCAATAATTAATAATTATAGCATCTACATGTAGCATGTATGTTTTGACAGGAGGTCATGCTAAACAACCCATTAACTGACAACGGCCTAAATAATTTCTATACAAAAGGTCACTTCATCTATTCTCTGTTGAGAATCATTTCTCTGGATCATTGAATGCATTTCATATCCCATTTCACCAGTTGAGATGCAAAACTCTCAATCTGTGATTGCCGCAGTCCTCAATTTAAGGAGTGCTGATGATAACCTCTCAACAGGTTACCATGAAATCTACATTGGTAACCTATGGTAACCTATTGCATAATTATTAACCTATTGTCAATTATCAGTCAAAATTATGGGGACCAGAAAATAGGTTACCACTATTTTCCATATGGCAACCTCCAGGCAACCCGAATACAGGTTACCACCTTAAATTGAGGCCTGTGCCTTTAATATAGTGTAATTTAAATTAGGTACCCTTGTAGGAAGGGGTGAGTAGTAGGCTTTAGCATCGTTTTCAAACTTGTTTCAGTCCTATCACAACTGTGCCTACATGTACCATAACACGAGAGTGCTCACAGTTCCTATTACCTTGGACACTGATCAGTCCAGCCAGTACAGCATCCTGTCCAAGTATTGACCGAGCTTAACAATGCTTAACTTCGGTGATTCGACAAGAACCGGTGTGTTACCCTTGTAGGATTACTGTCTTCTGTTGTTAACTGTTAATCTGGTCAGTTGTGATGGCCTAATGAATAAGAACATCTGCCCTACAAGCCATGTGTTTTGGGTTCAATCTCAAGCCGCAGGAGTCAAAATTTACTCATGTCTGCCTCCCCCTGACAGGTAATTTTATAAAAAGACAGGTAGACAAATAAAATGCCTGTCTCCAGTGACAGGTAGCCAATAATTTTTTTATTTTTATTTTGGTGTTCAAAATATATCTTTGACAAAATTCATTCAAACAGCTGCAAATTAGTGCATGGAAACAAGGTGTCATTAATTTATTGGTAACGTGTAGCTGCTTTGTCGTTAATTGTGAATTACAGGTACTCGACAATTTCAACGACCGCTTGTTCAGGTAATTCTTAAAGGTGATGGGTACACTTTTTGATCTGCTGTCTCGTGTGACTGTTAAATTAATTTTAATATTTCGACTCCTGGGCCGGGGCAGTTTGAAAATTGTAACTTGTTGCTTACTAATTTGGACTTAGTTTTAAGAGGATAGATCAAAGGCTGGGGTCCCTGTGTCAGGATAACATTCAGCCTGAGAGGCCGGAAAGGACTACACTGATATTGGGTCTGTCTGGAACATAAAATAAATTCTAAAAAAACTTACCGGTAACTTTGGCCTAGGGGTATTGTCGTCATCATGTACAGCTGTCCGTACGTCCGTCCGTCCGTCCGTTACCGCGATATCTACAGAACCGTTTCATGCATGGCAACCAAACTTGTTACATCTATTTATCTTCACGTAAGTCAGAAGCCTATCGAAAATGAGTCACCTCGGACAATATTTTGCAGAGTTATGCCCCTTTTTACAAATAAAAATCCATTTATGATTTGTTATTGTGATAATTTCAGAACCGTTCCATATACAACATCCTAACGTGATACAGTTGTTTCTCTTGACCTGAACTAGATGCCTATCGAAAATGAGTCGTGTCAGAAAGTATTTTGCAGAGTTATGCCCCTTGTCTAATAAAATCCACTATTTCCTATGTTAAGTTTGCATATTATTTCTATATCATGTTAGTATACTATCACATTTATTTATTGATTGAATGGCTGATTTATTGATTTATTCTCTTACACAATGCGAAGAATGCTTGCAAATCTGTTTTGAAAATGACATACATGTGCCATTTAGTATACATGTACTGTATTTATCTAGCCATGTGTACTGTTGTTTTGGTGAGACATCGACACAGCTCTTTCAATTTATTCCAGAAACAAATTAATTTAATGGGAGGAAAACTTTTTTTTTTTCCAAAGAAAGTAGACTTACAATACCAGGGGTAAATATTTCTTCCCACAAGCCAATCAATTGGTAGAGACACCCTTACATTATAATAGCTGGGGTTCAGAGCCGAGGGGTTTCTATAGGATAGCGCAGCTTCATGTTTATGACAGTCTGACCACGGGGGGGCACCACCATTCATACCCATTCACATCCTGGGGTCAAATTACAATTGTCAATCTCTGGGACTTCTGTCACTCGAATTTTTATTAATGTTGCTTCTCTGTTGTTTCACAGCTGAAAGAGTCAAGTGGGACTTCAATACCAAGAGCCTGAGGAGCCAGAGTCGTTGATATTAATCACCCTCACAGATGGCTGAACTGTCAACAACAGTTTCAGTGTTGGAAATATCAGGTGGAAGTGAAATCACGAATGCCATGCAGCTCTTGTTCCTAAGTTTAAATGAAGTATTAACTTTTGTTGAATTGTTGGCTACAACATACACCTGAAATCGATTGGAACTTTCCTTATAGAACTTGGAACCCAATACAATTCTTGAATGAAGGTACACTGTCTATATAGATTTATTCAGTACTTTGAATGTACATAATTTTTGCCCATGTGCATTCCATGATTTCGGGGGCATTCTGACACCACGGAAAGGACATGCATTTTCCTATTGTGTGGCCACTTTTTCCATCTGAGGAGTAACCACATTGCTAGCTCACTATGTTTGTTCATGGGCATATGATCTTGGGATCGCTTGAGCTTCCGTTCTTGTTACGATGAAAGTTCATTTCACGAAATTCCAATATCATTGGCGCGGGTGTGATGATCATGGTAGCAGTGCACTAATTGACAATAAAAGTCAACTAACTGAGAACTTTACTATTATTCCTTTCATTTATTGTTAGATTTTTTTATTGAGGATTGTGAATATCTAGGAATAAGCAACAACACCTATATCTTACAACTTGTAGTCCATGCAAAATTATGAATTCATCAGATTGCAGCTATTTTCTCTCCATCAATTTGTGTTTTGCTGTTCCTGGATACTCATCATCTGATTTGTGAAATGTATGGTGTTTCTATTGGATATCACATATCAGCAGGCATCGAAAGTCATATTGGGAATATACCACCGTTGACATCAGAATGAAGGCCAGTTCACTTCCGACATACAATTCTTGAGTCCGAGTGTATTACACAGCAAAGCAGCATGCAGGGAGAATATTTTTGTACTGAAACATGTTCACAGACAGGACACAAAATTTGTGTTTAAATCCATGACATGTAATGAATTTAAACATGTATGCATTTAAACATGTTAAAAAAAGTGGACAAATTTTGTGTCTAGTTTTCTGTTTAGGGTTATGTTTAACTGTGTCTAGATTCTAAACACAATATTCCTAAACATGTTCAGCTTTGTGATTAGGGTCTAATCACAATCTTCCTAAACATGTTTAGCTATGTGTTTAGGTGGGCTCTAAGCACAATATTTCTAAACGTGTTTAGCTTTGTGTTCATGGTCTAAACACAACATTCCTAAACATGTTTAGCTTTGTGTTTAGGATCTAAACACAATAATCCTAAACATGTTAGCATTGTGTTTAGGGTCTAAACACAATATTGCTAAACATGTTTAGCTTGTGTTTAGGCTCTAAATACAAACTTTCTAAACCTGTTTAGCTATGTGTTTATGGTCTAAGCACAATATTTCTAAACATGTTGGAATTTAAACGGACAAAATTTGTGTTTAGATTTATGTTTAGGATCTAAACGCCAAATTTACAGTGTGTCTTCTCCTTTATCCGTAAAATGGATAGTCCGTCTAATCAAAATATATGATATTATGTCGAGTATGTTTATTGTGTCTTTGTACATGTTTTTTGCATTATATTAACTGACTGTTCCCTTGATTACCTATAGACGGAATTTTCCGTTAAATTTAACGGATAATAAAATCCGTTGAATCCGTTAAAAAATAAGAATCCGTTACAATAACGGAATATTCCCTCGATTCCCTGGGGACGGACTTTTCCGTTAAATTTAACGGATAATAAAATCCGTTGAATCCGTTAAAAAATAAGAATCCGTTACAATAACGGAATATTCCCTTGTTTCCCTGGGAACGGACTTTTCCGTTAAATTTAACGGATAATAAAATCCGTTCAATCCGTTAAAAAACAAGAATCCGTTACAATAACGGAATATTCCCTCGATTCCCTGGGGACGGACTTTTCCGTTAAATTTAACGGATAATAAAATCCGTTGAATCCGTTAAAAAATAAGAATCCGTTACAATAACGGAATATTCCCTTGATTCCCTGGGGACGGATTTTTTCCGTTCGAGTAAACGGAATTTTATTTTGAGTGTACGGTCCGAAGAGTTGTGGACTGCCCATCAGATTGTATATTCCCTATTGTCATATATACCCTCTGATTGCACACTGGGCCTAATAGCAACGTGCTGATTTTCTGCGCATGGTTCTCGACCAATGAACAGTCTCCGTTACTAAATGAAGCGAGCTTGTTGAGATTTCCGAATGAGGCCGATGATTTCCGAAAAGCTCAGCGTAACTACGGCGAGCCAATCAAAATAGGCGCTGTATATCGATGAGAACGTGCAGTGGCAAATCTTTGTTACCAGTAGCGTACTGTTTTGAAAACCGGACTGGTATTTGTGATCTATCCGCAAACTCCCATCGTAAACGAGCTAGTAAATGAATGTATTCCGAACCCTGGGATTCACTGTCACCTATCTTGGACCTGGCGATTGCGACAGATAAAAACTCCAGAAGGGACAATATTCATTTGTATTCTTAAGACCCGAATTACTGTTAGACCAGGAAGAGAACCGTGATTTGCTAATTAAACACAGGAAAACCACGGCGGTTATCTTCGTTGACGAGGCCCATGCGGATTCGATGGTAAGTTTTTGAACAGATAAATTATAATATTAAAATAATAATAATATATTATAATAAAAAAATATAAATATATTACTGAAAATGATGATAATACTGTTATTGTCATTTTTTAAATTCAAAGCCAATATATTTGATAAACGTTTTTAAGTTTGAGCAAATTTAATTAATTTAGTTCGATAAAAAATTGGCGTTTGAAACAAACTGAGTCAATTATTAAATTAAATCACAGTTGCACAGTTGCTGAACTGAAATCCGTTATTTTCAGACAAAATCTTAATATTTTGGGGGCGAGGTAAATACTCATGACTTATATACGGTTATAACCAGGGAAACGCATTTAACTGTAGTTATCTCAATATTTAATATTTAGTACTGTGAACAAATTAGGCCAATGATTTGTTTCGATGCATATTTCTCATCCACCTTCATTGGTTGTTTTTAGTACTTACTTGCTGCACATAAATACATAATAATATATACCTCGCTGAAGTTCAGATGAGTCATTTTGGCTGAGTAATTTTTCAATATTATATTTTGTGTTGACTGATTTGTTTTGTATTACCCTCCCTGACTGAGTTCAAAAGACCGGTGACATGAAACACAGATATCATTCGATACACATGGCAATGATATAATTTTCTGTATGACGCGCGCTCGTTGATTGCCTGGTCACATATACCACATGCTGGATCCATTTTCCAGGGCCATCATTATCAATTAATGCTAAAATAAGCTCTCAGTGTGAATCAGAATGCTCGCCTGTCAAATATTGTTAAAAATATGGCCGACCGTGCCCACACGGTGATCAGCTGTGACGACATAGTCAGACGGAAAATATAAAACACTTTCCCACTGGCTTAGCGGAAAAGACGCAATGCGGCTGCTCGCCTCGAAAAGAGGCGAGTATGGCTAACTATCCCATCGCCACGTGACTGTAATGCTACACACTAGTAACTATGGTAACTTCAGTACACTGACAAAATAATAAAAATACACCATATTTTAGAATTGGAACTGTATGGGTGTCGGAGTGGCTCTTTGAGGGTTCCTATGGTGGCTGCGCTTGGTGCCCTAGTCGTCGGCCTTGGTGGCGGCTTGGATGGTTGGCCGATGTTTATATGTATCGACCGTCCGTCCGAGTGGCTATGGAGGCCGATGATTGGGACGGGGAGGGGTCGGTCTTCATGCATGGGGGTAAAGAGCAGCCGCTGTGGGCCTCATTGAGTCACTCTGACGCAATAGGAGCAAATCGTTTTTAACACAGTAATTGTCATATTGTCTTTTGTTTTATTTTATAGGTGTGTTTATTGCAGGAATGAGCCACATGGCTCCTCTCCCAATCACATGTACAAAAAATAATAACAGAATCAAACCACTGACTGCAATAATATGACTGGCTTAACAGACAACTCTACTAGAATGACTAATCAATCAGTTCAAATTAATGTTTGTCTCGTTTGCTTACATATAAGCAATTAAAGACATTTTCAGATTGATGTATTTCTACCGACTGTCATATAAATATAGACATACATACCAGGATTGCTAAGTTCTTATGCATATTAAAATTGTCTAGCCATGTATTGTGCTCTAAGTTCTTTGGCGTCAATTATGAATTTTCCCACAGAGATAATCCCTTTTTTAGACTGGAAATTTAACAATAGTTTTAATTTTTTAAGAGACGGCCATGACCAGTAATATTTCTTAAAATATTGTTTTCTTAGAGCAGAGTACAGTGGACAGCATAGTAGAAAATGAAATTCATCCTCCACCATGCCGGAGACCTTACAAATACGATTAGGCTTTGGGATATTATTGTATCGACCGATCTCAAGTTCTAGCCCATGAAAACCACATCTGAAACGAACTATAGTACGAAAGGCTTTTCCACTTAATGATGTTGAAAACTCTATGTATTTTTCTTTCGAGAAAACCTCTTTTACCATTACATATGTCGAGAATCTTGTTGATGTTTTAATATTAGCTGACCAATTTTGTATAAAAGAGTCTTCTATCGTTCTGTGTACATGATATATATTTAATTGGGTCGGGTCTTCCAAATGAAATAAATAGCCGTATCCATTACTCTCCAGTAAATGTCTAATTCCTTTACTCCAGTTATATAACCTTTTTGGATACACTTTCCCGCATTGTAATTGGTACAGTCTATAAGGTAAAGAATCTTTCTTATTCACCAGCTTAACCCAGAATTTAACTATCCTTTTTTTACATTCAGTAGACAAGCTGTATCTACCAAGCTCCCCATATATAAACATATTTGGAGCATTTTTGGGGAGACCCAAAACAAACTTACAATATTGAGTGTATACAGATTCCATATCTTTCATGTCACTAAAACCCCATAATTCACATCCATATAATAGTATAGGCTTTACCATTTTATCAAAAATTTCCAACTTAGTATCTACATCAAGTTCTAGATTATAGAAACATCTCTTCAAAATGAATATTGATCTCCTTGCCTTTTCAATCAGAGCTTTACGGGTTTCCTCCATATTTAAATTATATTTCAGACAAATACCGAGATAACAAAAATGATCTAATACATCTACCAAATTACCATTGCAGGTCCAATTGTATTGCCCCTTAAATCGTGTCGATCCAAACACCACTATTTTACTTTTCGCAACATTCAACTTCAAATCCCAGCGGTCGCAGTATATACAAAATTTATCTAACAATTGTTGTAACCCTTCTGGTGTTCTAGAAAATAAGACAGTATCGTCTGCGAATAATAAAATAAATAATTGGAACTCTTCAACTATATCCTCAATTTCCCTAGAATTGCAGAGTTCATCATAAACATCATTTATATACAACGAAAATAATATAGGCGATAATGGTTCTCCCTGTTTTAGACCGATACTTAACTCAAAGAAATCTGATACTTTTCCTGCTGCTCTGACACAAGATTTCACACGGCTATAAAGTTCTCTGATCGCTTTAATTAGTCTATTACTACAACCGGAATCTAATAATTTTTCCCACAATGTTTTAATTTATGTTCTTTTTTAATTTCTGTATGATTCATATATGGAAATAAAGTATTGTATTGTATTGCCTCGCATTTGTATAGGGGTGCAGCCAGAGGTTGTTTACCGACAGTTTGGAGGTTACAAACTCTGACGCTGAGAGAATGCTCCTTCCGCTGCCTAAAGTATGAGGAATATTTTTAATTGGTGATAACTGGACTATTTTAGGATGAGGTGGGTAAATGATAATTAGAGTAAAGTAAATACAGTAATTGTGATACACTAGCAAATAAACTATTTTAAGCTCAGAGCGTTTCTTGGCAATTCCTATATGTATACAAAATCCAGAGCCATCAAAATAATCAATCACTCTAATGCTGTCCAGGAGTTAGACTGAAACTCTATGTCTGGAGGCTATGGCTGTGATTCCGAATCCTCGAACTTTATCTATATGGCAAGCCGTTCCGCTATTTAATCGATTATCTGACATATGGGGAAAAGTTTTGCACATATTTCAAACAGATTAAAGTATATGTGTAAAAGAAATTGCACGTTCATGCCACATCTGTTGAAAACTTTACACATATGTGGAAAAAATATGACAAGCCAAAGCGCTTTTTATTCAAGAATTTTTGATATCGGAAGTTGAATTCCCGATATCGGAATCGAAATTTCCGATATCGGAATTAAAATTTCTGATATCGGAAATTCATGTCCTTCAATTGAATTGAATTTCCGATATCGAGAATTGCAATTTCCGATATCGGAAATTTTGAGACAATTCCCGATATCGGAAATTTTGAGACAATTCCCGATATCGGAAATTGTCACTGAATTTCCGATATCGGAAATTTTGAGTTGCTTTGGCTTGCCATATTCCAGAGCTTTCATTTCCGATATCTGAAATTCAGTGACAATTTACGATATGGGAAATTGTCACCGAATTTCCGATATGGAAAATTCTAATTTACGATATCGGAAATAGAATTCCCGATATCGAGTATTGCAATTTCCGATATCGGAAATTAGAATTTCCGATATCGGGAATTCAATTTCCGATATCGGAAATAGAATAAGAATTTTCGATATCGGGAATTCAATTTCCGATATCGGAAATCCGGAATAAAAAGCACTTTGGCTTAAATTCCTTTATACAGATGTGGAATAGTTAATCTTTTTAGCAGAAGTGCAAAACTTTCCACATGTGTTTAAATCTTTTTCACATATGTCTAAAACTTTTCCAAATATGAATAAAATGTTTCAACGTATGTGAATTAGTTAACTTATTTGACGTATGTGCAAATTCTTTCTACTTATGTCAAATAGTTGCCATTTCTGCAGTGCTCCCCGATATCGTATGGGTGCCTTTTTTCGCGAACAAACAAAGAACCAAACCTCCCATGGTGATAAGATGGTAGTCAGTGATGTTGACTTTGAATGGCTAAGCGATCCAGTACGAGTGTTTATCCGTGACCTGATTACTCCCGCACTACAGTATTTCAATCTTGTATGTGAGACCATTGCTTTGTTAATTCACGCTTTGACCCCCCTTTGTATGGACTCATAGTACCCCATATGATCTGCGTTAACTATAGAGACGATGAGACGATGGTTAGGTATGGACCATGAATTTACAATAGTGGAGTAGATGTGCGTATAGGGACGATAGTTAGGTATGGATCATGAATTTACAATAGTGGAGTAGATGTGCGTATATGGACGATGGTTAGGTATGGACCTTGAATTTACAATAGTGGAGTAGATGTGCGTATATGGACGATGGTTAGGTATGGACCATGAATTTACAATAGTGGAGTAGATGTGGGTATATGGACGATGGTTAGATATGGACCATGAATTTACAATAGTGGAGTAGATGTGCGTATATGGACGATGGTTAGGTATGGACCTTGAATATACAACAGTGGAGTAGATGTGCGTATATGGACGACGGTTAGGTATGGACCATGAATTTACAATAGTGGAGTAGATGTGCGTATAGGGACGATGGTTAGGTATGGACCATGAATTTACAATAGTGCAGTAGATGTGCGTATAGGGACGATGGTTAGGTATGGACCATGAATTTACAATAGTGGAGTAGATGTGCGTATAGGGACGATGGTTGGGTATTGACCTTGAATATACAATAGTGCAGTACTATTATTATTATCTTAATTATAACCGTCCGTGTCCTCGTTGAAGTTCCAAATACCTCAAATCTTCAGCAAAACGAAAATCAATCCCTTCTATTAACTCTCCTGGCATTTACTTAACATATGTACAATAAACAATCGTCTACTCCGTCATTTATTATTCAGCCATCCTCAATTAAAAATTTCCGCTTTTATAATCCAAAGATCTAATTCAAATAGCAGCACTAGCACCATTTTCAGAGAAAAATCAAAATATACATGATCATAGGTTAGTTTCCTACAAGAGAGAAGGGGTCAACAGTTTTCAGTGATGCCGGCAAGATGTCATGATGTTCCAAAAATGTCATATCCGTATCGCTGATCAGTAATCCTAATCCATATGATTTTCTTTGTAAAGTCGTTAAATAGAGAATTATGTATCTCAGTCACGCTTGGATTGTGATTGTTCATATGAACATCATGAGGAAGTATATTAATCTTACGACCCCTAGCCCCTGGTCAAGCGGAATTAGACACAAGTTGCGAAACGTAACGCCATAGATTTTGGCGTCATATTTTTCGTCAAATTTGAGAAACTTTGAGTGTAGGCGCTTCTGCAATAATATTTTGTGACGTTGATTAAAATCGACACATTTATCACAGGATCTAGCAATTGCTACTAAACGAGATATGTATACGCCATATGCAAGCCCCGCTGGAATATTACTATCCAGAAAGAGACAGATTTCGATGTTGAAATTGCAATCATCTCTCTCGTCGTAAAGTTGACGGGGCAGAAAGAATATTTTATAGATATACAGGTCTAATTTTAATGCGCGGCTAGGGTTATCTGTAGTTTCCTTAACATCCAGCAAGGGTGGATATATATTCTTCACTCCATCATTTATGCAGAGTTCATCTACAGTGAGAAGATCGTCTATATAGCGTTTGGTGAATGTGGAGGAACGGGATTTGAAATGATCGGCGAAGTCATATGGTTGCATTTTAGTCGCCAGACGTCCAGTTTCCCCACATCTTGCATATCGTTTCAATTTATTATCTGTGTGTGGTAGGATTCTGCTGGTAGTCCCCGTGGCCCGCCCTCTGTTTTGGTGGGGAGGGACGTCGAGTAACAGGGCCGAAAAGTAGTCCATTTGTGCAAAATAGCTGATTCTGACGTGAAAACATTTCCTATTGTTCTCTATAAACTTATTAAGATAAACGATAACCAGAAGCTAATTTGGTCTACTACTACGTATTTGAAGAGCGAGTATGCTGTATCAAGCTGGTTATCGTTTGGCTTCATATGTTTATAGAAAGAAATATGAGGTGCTTTCGCCTCAAAATTGGCGATTTTGCATGAATGCACTAATTCACGGCCCTGTTATTCGAGAATGATGAGACTGTGCCTTGAAACTTTTCTGGGCATACAATATAATATTGTACTTCATGCCAACTGAATAATTTCTTGTATATGTAATATTTTATTTTTGGCACTTCTACCGCAAATGTTCTGAGGCCATTTACCCACCCAAACATACCTGATCCTTCACAGATTAGTTTTTTGCCAATTGTTCAAATCGCTTGTCGTTCGTGGTTCGTCGTCCGTCCGTAAACAATTCTTGTTATCGCGATTTCTCAGGAACTACTGCATAGATCTTTCTCAAATTTGGTGAACAGGTTCCTCTTGGGATCTAGTTGTGCAAGATACCTTTTCTGGTCCGATTCGAAAATCCAATATGGCCACGAGGCGGCCATCTTGGATTTCCCCATGGAACCTTGTTATCAGAAATTCTCAGGAACTGCTACATGGATCTGTCTCAAATTTTGTACACAGGTTCCACTTGGGGTCTGGCTGTGCAAGATGCCTTTTCTGGACCGATTCGAAAATCCAATATGGCCATCAGACGGCCATCTTGGATTTCCCCATGAAACTTTGTTATCGCGATTCTGAGGAACTACTGCCTGGATCTTTCTCAAATTTGGCACACAGGTTCCCCTTTGGATTTAGTTGTGCAAGATACCTTTTCTGGTCCGATTCGAAAATCCAATATGGCCACCAGGCGACCATCTTGAATTTCCCCACGAAATGTTGTTATCATAAATTCTCAGAAACTGCTACATGGATCTGTCTCAAATTTTGTACACAGGTTCCACTTGGGGTCTGGCTGTGCAAGATGCTTTTTCTGGACCAATTCGAAAATCCAATATGGCCATCAGACGGCCATCTTGGATTTCCCCATGGAACCTTGTTTTCGTGATTTCTCAGTAAGTGCTGCATGGATCTTTCTCAAATTTGGTACACAGGTTCCCCTTTGGGTTTAGTTGTGCAAGGTACCTTTTCTGGTCCGACTCGAAAATCCAATATGGCCAACAGGCGGCCATCTTGGATTTCCCCATGAAACCTTGTTATCGCGATTCCTCCAGAACTACTGCATGGGCCTTTCTCAAATTTGGTACACAGGTTCCCTTCGGGATCTAGTTGTGCAAGATATCTTTTCTGGTCCGATTCGAAAATCCAATATGGCCACCAGGCGGCCATCTTGGATTTCCCCATGAAACTTTATTATCGCGATTTCTCAGGAACTACTACATGGATCTTTCTCAAATTTGGTACACAGGTTCCCCATGGGGTCTAGTTGTGCAAGTTACCTTTTCTGGTCCGATTTGAAAATCGAATAACCATCTTGGATTTCCCCAGGAAACATTGTTATCGCGATTTCTCAGGAACTACTGCATGGATCTTTCTCAAATTTTGTACACATGTTCCCCTTGATGTCTAGTTATGGAAGATACCTTTTTTGGTCCGATTCTAAACTCCAATATTGCCACTAGGCGGCCATCTTGGATTTTCTCATGAAACTTTGTTCAGAAAAATCTGACCTATGGAGCCGCACCCACAATAAACTGGTGTAGACTCAGACTCGACACTGTCCCGTAACAATTAAATGTATAATTGTTTGTATAAGGAAATATGACAAACGAAGGTGTATGTACATACTCAGTGTTTCGGATAATTTTAGAGCTGGAATAATGCTCTTCGTAAATCCTCCTCAGGAGCCAACGATGACTGAAAATCCTGGCTTTTATTGAGCCTAGATTTTAGATTTTTGTAGAATTTCCCCTAAGTTTTTGCCTCGCCTGTATGCGATTTGGGGTGGAAAAGGGAATACTCCTTTGACGCTTGTATTTCCGTCAGTCAAAGTCCAATATTTATTGAGTATACTTCTCAGGTTTTCCCCCTTGGGGTGGAAGGTAGTAATAAACCGCAGATGTCTGTGTTTGCAGACTTGGGTTTTATCCTTTATTTTACGTTTGAGTAAGCAAGCGCGGTTGGCAAAGTCAACTTTGCTAATATTTTTATCTATTTCGGAGATAGATATGTGTCTTGCTTTCTCAATAAGGGCAGTAAGAAATAGTCAAGAAAGCGCCCCAATCTTTCTGTCGGGAGCCACATTGAGAAATAATTGACCGTCCAGGAATCTTAATGTCCTGTGGCAAGTATTGTATTGATGGGATCCATGGTTTTAAGTATGGATTCCATTGGTTGCAATCTTGGTGGATATGTCCGAAAGATAGTTTAAACTCTTTCTGCTAAATTAGTTATTAGCGTTCATTTTTGATACGATTTTTCTGACCAGATGTTTGGTCGCATTAATATCTATATTGTTTATTTCAATATGGTGGACTCCGTTATAAAGCAGTCTGTGAGCTGCATTAATGTATAGTCATCCCGGTTTAAAATAACAGTTGTGTTATTTTTGTCCGTTCGTGTACAGATTATCTGTAGATCTTTAGATTTCAGTTTTTGTAGGAAGGCCATTTCGCCTGGCGTCAGGTTGCTCATATGAACATATTTATGTTCTTTATTTGAGATGAGCATTTCTGTTGCATAGAGATAGTACTCTATATTATTATCAGCAAGAGGAGGAGTGAAGTCCGAGGTTTTTTTGAATGGCTCAGGACTGTAGCTGTCTCGTTCATGAGAAGAGATTGAATTCTGGCACATCTCTCAAATGACTTTAAGTCTGACATGAGAGCAGTAGTGCTAATATTAGGGTTAAGAACGAATTTGAAACCCCGCGATAAGAGGAAAATATCATCGTCATCGAGAGTGAGATGTGAGAGGTTCCTTATATACTGTCCAGCAGTATTCAGTTCCATATATTTGCTCCTCAGACAGTTGACTGAAGTTTTCTTAATATGTTGAGCCTTACGGCGTTTGGCTTTCGCCTTAGAAGAATATCTTCTAGTTGGCATATTTGCCTGAGTTTATGCACCGTTATACACGGGATATGAGCATTAAACTAGTTTAGATCTGGATCTGCCGAGCTATATGGCTACGTTCTGCAATGACCACGCATGCGCGGAGAAATTGGAGATACAACGATAGACCTGTCTCGCCACTCACCAGGTGATTTGTTAATCTTATTGACGGAAGCACGCGTCAATCTCTGGTAATCAGACATGGGTTTTGTGTGGAATTTAATCCGTCTAGCCCGACGATGAATTTAGCGATAATACTAAGATAGTATGAACGCTGATAATCAACATCTTAAAAAGATCATCTTGGATTTCCCCATGAAACCTTGTTATCGCGATTTCTCCGGAACTACTGCATGGGCCTTTCTCAAATTTGATACACAGGTTCCCTTCGGGATCTAGTTGTGCAAGATATCTTTTCTGGTCCGATTCGAAAATCCAATATGGCCACCAGGCGGCCATCTTGGATTTCCCCATGAAACTTTATTATCGCGATTTCTCAGGAACCACTACATGGATCTTTCTCAAATTTGATACACAGGTTCCCCATGGGGTCTAGTTGTGCAAGTTACCTTTTCTGGTCCGATTTGAAAATCGAATAACCATCTTGGATTTCCCCAGGAAACATTGTTATCGCGATTTCTCAGGAACTACTGCGTGGACCTTTCTCAAATTTTGTACACATGTTCCCCTTGATGTCTAGTTGTGCAAGATATCTTTTTCGGTCCGATTCTAAACTCCAATATTGCCACTAGGCGGCCATCTTGGATTTTCTCATGAAACTTTCTTATTGCGATTTCTCAGGAACTACTTTATGGATTTTTCTCAAATTTGGTACACAGGTTCCCCTTTGGATTTAGTTGTGCAAGATACCTTTTCTGGTCCGATTCGAAAATCCAATATGGCCACCAGGCGACCATCTTGAATTTCCCCACGAAATTTTGTTATCATGAATTCTCAGGAACTGCTACATGGATCTTTCTCAAATTTTGCACACAGGTTCCACTTGGGGTCTAGTTGTGCAAGATGCCTTTTCTGGACCGATTCGAAAATCCAATATGGCCACCAGGCGACCATTTTTGATTTCCCCATGAAACTTTGTTATCGTGATTTCTCAGGAATTACTGCATGGGTCTCTCTGAAATTTGGTACACGGGTTCCCCTTGGGGTCTAGTTGTGCAAGATACCTTTTCTGGTCCGATTTGAAAATCCAATATGGCCATCAGACGGCCATCTTGGATTTCCCCATGGAACCTTGTTATCGTGATTTCTCAGTAAGTGCTGCATGGATCTTTCTCAAATTTGGTACACAGGTTCCCGTTGGGGTCTAGTTGTGCAGGATGCCTTCTTCGGTCCGATTCAAAAATCCGATATGGTCGCATCTTGAATTTACCCATGAAACGTTGTTATCGTGTAATCTCAGGAAATTACTGCTGGATCTTTGTCAAATTTGGTACACAGGTTCCTCTTGTGGTCTAGTTTTGCAAGATACCTTCTTCGGTCCGATTCGAAAATCCAATATGGTCGCATCTTGAATTTACCCATGAAACGTTTTTATCGTGTAATCTCAGGAAATTACTGCATGGATCTTTGTCAAATTTGGTACACAGATTCCTCTTGTGGTCTGGTTTTGCAAGATACCTTTTTTGGTCCGATTCCAAAATCCAATATGGCCACCAGGCGGTCAGCTTGAATTCCCCCTTGAAACATTGTTATCATGAATTTTCAGGAAATACTTCATGGATCTTCCTGAAATTTGGTACACAGGTCCCACATGGGGCCTGGTTGTGCAAGATACGTTTTGATCCGATTCGAAAATCCAAGTTATGCTTCAAATTAATATGGTATTCCCGAGTTGTGACGTTGCATCACAAGAGTCGGCGGATCAGACGGTGAGGCATATTCTATATATTGAGTATAGAGAATATCCATACCTTCACCTTCCATATCAAGGAGTTCAAATGATTCCGAATTTAAATGTTTTTCTTTAAATTTTAAATCAGTTTACTTTAGTCCATGCCGTTGCAAGTGAACTGCCACATCGTTTCGTTTGCCGACGGGTCGGCTACACGAAGGGACGTCACTCTTGTGACGCAACGTCACAACTCAACAACTGTAGACTACTGCGTGTTTCGATTCAAGGGAGATAATCAGGATTCAGACACTTTCAAAGTTTCAACATTACTGCACTGACCGGATCCCTTCAGTTGTGTACCATCTTACTATTTTCCAAAATGGTACCTTGCAAGAGATATCTCAAAGTATCCCAGTAAACAGAACAGAATTAGCATTCGTTCTTAATACATAGTTCGTGCCAAAGTGTCAAAGAGATTTGTCTTCGCTACCCAATGATGACACGTGCAAAAAAAATACTACAAAACGAAGACGAAGGATCATCCGGACATTCACTTTCAGATTAACTTTGCTCATTTCACTTGTACTATAACAACCGACATGAAGTACAGTTTCTAGAAATCTTGAAACTCCTGAAACTTATAAAGATAATATCTTGGTGTTTTCCAGTGCCCCTTTTCGGTCTTCTTCGCTCAAATTTCAAATTCTGCAAACAAAATTACAAGTCAATTGTTTGTTCTTAGTAATAATGGACAAAAAGATCCTCTTGTCATTAGCTTAAAATTATCGGACAATGGTGGGCGCCAAGATCCTTCAGGATCTCTCGTTCTGGGTTTTCTTGCATTTGCCAGGTTTACCCCATGTTGAGGCGTTTACTCAGTCCATCAGACGTCCTTGATCAAATGAGTTATTTGTTTTAGCTGATCTGTCATCACATCTCCAGAGCTAGAGTATTTAGATTAGATTAGATTAGATTTTATTCACCAAATATCCATGGAGAAATACATATTCAGTGTCAATCATATATATATTATTATAAAAATTATATATATTATTTATATGATAACATGAGATTGACAGTTGTAGAATGTGGATGGCGGGAATAAAGCCCAGATGGGCTTGTTCTATCCCTAGATATTTAACTAATTAGGTTGAGCGAATGTAATAGGTGAGTTGAGCCAAAAAACGAGCGATGTGTACACAGCTTAATACGAAGGATCATCAAAATTGACTACATTTTTCAAGAAGATAGGATTTAACCTTTGACTTGAAGAGTGACGAGGAATCAATTGTTTTTAAGTAAGAGGGAAGTTTGTTCCATTCCCGAGGACCTGAGCACTTGAGAGTGTAATAAGATAAGTTGGAATAGTGAAATGGTCTGTAGAGATTGATGTTGCGGGTTCTTGTTTGATATTGATGAATAGCATATTGCCTGGTGAAGTAGGTTTGGTAGATGTTTGGTAATTGATCAAGATTATATAAAAACTTGTGGACATGACGTAAGCAAGAATATTGGTTCAGTTGAAGAAGTGGCAAAATTTGCAGCGAGAGGAAAATTGGAAGTGTATGATCACGTTTATTGGAAAATGATATAATTCTTACAGCACGCTTTTGTAGCAGAAACAACGGATTTAGATGGCTTGACTACGTATTTCCCCATAGAATATTTCCGTACGATAGATAAGGGAAGATCAGAGAGTAATATAATATGTAAAGTGTTTTCTTATTTATAGAGTTTTTTATGTGATTAATTATACCTATGTTTCTAGACACCTTCCTGCAAATATAATCTATATGATTTGTCCAGTTCAGAACATCATTAAACAGGATGCCAAAGAATTTGAAATTATTCACCAGTTCAATATCTGTTCCAGAAATGTGAACAGGGGGCAAGGGATCAGAGGTATTTTTACATTTTATTAACATATATTTGGGTTTTTTAATGTTCAGAGATAGACGGTTGGAAGAAAACCAGTTATGGAGTTTGTCCAGCTCGTTAGACATAGTGTCTATGAGATCCATGATGTTTTTACCCGAGAGTACAACGCTAGTGTCGTCTGCAAAAAGGATGGTCATGAGTAAATCAGAAACTTTATCGATATCATTGATATACAGGAGGAAAAGAAGCGGCCCGAGGATGGATCCTTGCGGCACACCGCACGTAATTAACTCAGAAGAGGATAATGCATTATTATATGAAACACGTTGTTGTCTGTTTGAGAGATAGCTTTTAAACCAACTATTTGATGGGCCCCTGAAACTGTAATGATTTAGTTTCGACAGGAGAATATTATGGTTTACCGTATCGAAAGCCTTCGATAAATCAAGAAACGTGACGATGCTAAATTCTTTTGCCTCCTTTGCCATAGCCAGCCTATCAAATAGATAGCAGGCAGCAAGAGCTGTAGAATGATTTTCCCTAAAACCGTACTGGCTCGGAGAGATAACATTATTGTTGTCTAAAAAATTTGTGATCATATTTGCTGCAAGTTTTTCAAGAATTTTGCTTAGGCATGGAAGGACAGAAATTGGTCGATAGTTATCAAGAGAATTAATATCTCCAGATTTGTAGACCGGAGTCACTTTAGCTGCCTTTAGGGAGTTAGGAACAATACCTTCAGTAAAGGACAGATTGAATATATGACAAAGAGGGTAAGAAATAGAGTCAGAGACTAAGGACATGCGTATGCCATCTAACCCCGGTGCAGCTGATTTCATGCTCATTATAGTAGATTGTACATTACAGGGAATCACGGTGGAAAACGTGAAGTTGTTTAAAATAGGAGTGCCTAAGTATTCATCGAATTTTTTTGTTGCGTTCGGAATTTTTGAATCTAATTTTGAGGCGACGGTGTTAAAGTGTTCATTGAATTTTTCAGAAATTAGTTGACTATCTGAGGTTTCTGTTGCATTTATATTTATAGACTGGGGAACGGTCGATGTTTTTTGACGGTGTATTAGCTGGTTCAGAATTTTCCATGTTCCTTTAATGTCGTTATGGTGTTCATTAAATTTTGTTTCGAAATAGGTTTTCCTAGCATGGCGAATTAAATTATTTAATTTGTTCCTATACTTTCGGTAAGTTTTACGAGAGTCGTAGTCCTGGTTAATTAATTGAAGTCTGTATAAGCGGTTTTTTTCGTGGATAGATGTTAAAATACCGTAAGTTATCCATGGTTTGATAATTTTACTTTGTTTTGCGATTTTTAATGTTACAACTGGAAAACAGTCATTATATATCTGGTTAAATTTCTCCAGAAATAAGTCTAGTGCGCAGTCAGTATCATATGCAACATTGCTGACATCATTCCAGTCTGTATTGCCAATTGTTGTCGTGAAGATCTCTTTCTGTTCGGAAGTAATTTTACGAAAGGATATATTTTGTACTGGAGGCCTGTTGGGTGGATGTGGTTTTAGAATATGAAAGATGGGGAAATGGTCTGTTATTTCTGTTATAAATATGCCAGAAAGAAGATTTTCTTCGTCGAAATTTTGAAAAATGTTATCAATTAATGTGGCAGATCGGGACTGGACCCGAGTTGGTTTAGTTATCTGGGGAAAGAAATAATTAGATTTCATGTTTTCAAGAAAAGTTTTGGATGGACTATGACGATCGGTTTTGAATAAATCTACGTTAAAGTCTGCCATTAAGATACATTTGTTTTTCTCTTTTTGAAGCGATTGTATTATTGGCATAAACTTTTCATTAAAATTGTTATTTATTTTCGCTTAAGCCTGTGCTGTGGGCCGTGTGGTTAATTCATAGTCACCACATGAACAACTGCAATAAAAGCGCGGCTGAGATACTAATTCTGCGTTCGAAAATCCACCGTATTCTCGGGTCTAAATGTGTGGTACCGAGGGGAGCTTTCCTGTAGAGTCATATGGTTGCATTTTACTCGCCAGACTTTTCCAGAGCAAATACTTCATAGTCCCAGCAAAATAAAGTAAAATTTACGTAGTATTCTTTTGTAAATATTACTATTATAGGTGATAGTTAAGGATTTGAGCATATGTACACCATCATCTAACACGTTTACCTTCTGCCAAATTGTATTTACTCTGGAAGATTTATTTAGCAAACACAAAACGTTTCTCCATAGCTGGTTCGAGAAGCCTCGCCATCAAACTTCTTTGAATCCTGTTGAGAAGAGCCCTTCAAGAGGTGAAAACATTTGGGAAAGATATTGCATTATTATTTCTAAAAATCTGACATATAGTGTACATGTATGGGGATACTGAAAACCTCAAAAAGCCCGATGAAAGAACTTCATGCAAATGAACCCGTACCGTACAGGCCATATATCTTGTATTTGTATCCACCTGAGATTTCTCGTCTCTCTATAGTACAATCCCCTTAGGACCTATTGATCGTCTGGCTTCATCGATATTCTCAAGAGAACTGTTCGCCGATATGTTAATCTCAGTAGCCAAAAAGCATTGTTAGCTCTACTACATACAAGGGACGTCATTCATGGGATGTTTCTTTGTTTATACAGCTTGAGTTTTTCATTAAGAATATCTATGTGAAACTCGGTAAAACAATCCAACAACAACATAAGAATGAACTTCATACTTTACCATCCTGACCAGCGATACGGACTTCACGATCAGAATATCATGATGTCTTGTCGGTTTTATTGAAAACTGTTTCTCTCTTTCAAGAAACCAACTTATGTCCATGTATGCTTTGATTTGGAATTTGGTGCTAATGCTGCCGTATGAACAAGGTCTTCGGATTATGGACGTGGACATTGTATAATGGTTGACGACTGATTACTGAATGTCTGACTAGAAGCTTATATTGGGATGTTCTCATTGTATTCGTGGAGGAAATACTCGTAAATACGTAATGTCTTATTGGTGTGCGGTATTTTGTGAAATGAGCCGTCCACATTAACTAATGAATTCTACAGAGATTAGCATCATTATATTGATGCTTTCTATGCTCATTAGTTTATATAATTTTGCCTTAGAATATTGAACCTTGGCTAATGTAAGCCTTTAAATGTAGGAAAACCGAGGAAGCTCTCGGCATACAGCCTACAGGGTTGACACTATGGACTGGACGTTCGGCCCCTTTAACTATACACGCTTCAGGTTGTATTGCTCTGTTGGAGTTTCACGTAGGTCTTTCAATGAAATATTTCTGATAACTAATATAATATATTCTATCACACTCATGTGTTTTACCAAATAACGTTATTACCTTTAAGGAAGGAAGCCCAGGTGGCATCTAATTCCAATAGACGCTACGTAATAAGCGGTTCGGTGCAGATAGTTTGACGTCATGATTTTCTTCGTGTGCCCAGTTGCTCTCTATCAGAGAGAGGATAGACTTATCCGTGTACTGCGGTATGACCATTGTATATGAAGTACCGGGTGAAAAGTAATGTATTCAAGAATCCAAGGTTCACGCTTTTGTCGAAACATTCTTGAAATTTATTGGTAACTGTTAACATTGTTTTTAGTCATTTTGAACATTAAAAGCGTTTTAGTATGCCCTTAGCTGTCATACTTTGGACTAGTCTCCAGCGTGTCGTTTTCGGGCACGCGACTTGCAAGTGTTGTGTGCTTCGATTAATTGATGGGCCAACGCATTTTTATTCAGGTATAGGGGTGCTGACGTGTCGACTTTACCGAACACTGAAAAAGGAGGCAACATATAACGTTTTATTTTGAGATAGGTAACATGTTAGATGCTTCATAATGCTACATGTTTCACTCTATTTTTTCCACAAAAACATGTCTCGTAGACGTAACGATGCAATTATTTGAGGGTTGTGACATGTTTCACTCGAGTTGCTTTCTCACTTCAACGGTCCGAAGAGCTGTTTGAAACATCAACGCTGAAACACCTACAACCGAGTTGCAAAGACGACACGAAAAATCTGTACAATTCTGCCGTTTGTAGTATAGTAGAACAGAAATAATTACTGGTTTGCTGCGAAACAAAACAAACTTAGACGCATTCTATTGCATTACAAACTTAGATTCATCATATTGCATTACAAACTTAGATTCATCCTATTGCATTACAAACTTAGACTCATCATATTGCATTACAAACTTAGACTCATTCTATTCCAATACAACTTAGATTTTTTTCTATTGCAGCGCGATCTATCTTACTTGTTTTACCGCAGTGAACAAGCAATTATTTCTTAAATATATAATATAATAGCTGTTCAACGGAAAGTGCTCACATTTGGGATACAGGCTCTTTATATGAAGGACAGTGCCTCGAATACTTTTCCAAATGTTGTCGTAGTTTCCAAATTATCAATATGTGAGCTGGAAGGGATAGATCCAACCGCATTAATTTTACCCTCAAACTACAACTGCGATTTTTATAAAAATCTTTTACACATACGCCACAGTTTCCACATACTAATTCTGTTCTCGTGGCATTTCTGTAACACAAAATATCCACTTTGTTTCCAATTCCATTTACCGGCAGTTCAATGAAGAAAAGGTATGTTTCATATTTTATCGCCAAATTGTGGACACTATTGAGATTGATGAGCATGCAGAGAATATAGAGAAACTATCTCTTTCTGTATTCTCGACCCAAGTTGACGGATAGGGTATGGTCCTTCCTTTATGGTTAAAGAACTGAAAAGTACAACCTTTACCTTCATGTCATTGTTTATTGAAACATCTATTTGAACGTTCATCTGATACTTTTATGACATCACCGTTACGCAATACTAATGATGATAACTTTGATCGCATTTTCAATCGGTTATCTTATTTCTTTATTTTTATTTAGACCAAATGAAATGGTATGCCCTGTAATGTTTCTTTGAAGAGATATTTCTAAGTATGTAAATATTTCCCATATATGATAATTTGTGCAAATTGTTGGTGCAAATGTAGTTATGCAGGCTTTATTCATCTAAAATTGGCCAGAACGCACCTCCAGCCGTCTGGAACCCAGATAGGTCTTGCAACGCTAGCCACCTCAACATAAACCTGGCTCACTAATGCCCCGCGGCGGGGTTTTGTTTATTCAAAACAAAAGAAAAATGACGTCTCGAACATTGGATATCCGGAATGTCAACGCTCCATTCAGTCGGACGTTCAGCTATTGGTGGATTGGGCCATGTGAGTTCTAGAATATAGGACTACCAGTCAAATTTAGGTATCGACAGATTGTAGCAGTGAGCTTTCACTTTTCCAACGATTGGTCGTTCCAGTCGAGCCATTTTGAAATAAAACGAACATTCTCATTGACTCAGCTTACCCCGGCGTATTTAAATAATAAGTTGTCCTGGTTATGCTTTTTACCCGTCTCTGAATGTGTGAAAACCAAACCTGATATACATACTTCCACAGCAAATTGCACACATTCTTACAGTGCAATTTCCATCTCAACATCGCTATATCGCCCAGATAACGATAGCTCGCATGGTTCAAAGTTTTACCGATCATGAATATACATGTAAAGCTGAATACATTCACAGTTGACGTGACTTTGGGCCATTCCAAATACCCTCGACCATATGTTCGACCTATCAGGAATTCCTAAACCACGTGTTTCAGTTCACTCTTGAGGTAAACGTTGAAAAGGTTTATGTATGTAGATGTTATTCATATGTGATAGCCATTGCAGATCGATAGCTTAACGGTAGTAAAACACAATTTCTTGACCCCACCCCTGCCTTTGTTCCGAACTCACACCTGAGAAGAGGGGAATGGTTCCTCAGATATATTAGTTATTTCTATCGCTGGAGAGCTGGAACTTCATACACCTTGGGTACAGATCTTGGTATATTGGCGTAAGTTAACTTCATATAACCATTTGATGAGGCCATAATGGCGTAGAAACATGGCGCAGCATTTGTTGTCGGATATTTGGTAGATTTTCCATTTGTTTTTCCAATTCTGCTGGTACCATGTGACGTATCAAATTTAGCAAATGTTCTTTGAAGAGGTATTTATATGTAGATCTTAACCATGTGATAACGGTTGCAGATCAGTAGATTTGGGGTAGTTATAGCACACTTTCTGAACCCTCCATCACATTTTGAATCGAAATCTGGGGGGTGGGGTATGAGTTCTTGGACATTTTTAATATTTCTGTTGCTAGAGAAATAAAAGTTTTCACACTCTGCATAATAGGTCTACCTCTACCGAAACAAATGATCATTAGTGACATCATAACATGGACACAAAATTATTTATATAGTTTTTCGTCTATTTCCAATTTGTTTCTCCAATTCTTCTGATAAACCTTGAGGTGGCAGATTCGGTTCATATTTTCTAAGAAGTATTTGCATGCAAATGCTATCCACGTGTGACATCCGTTGTATATCGGTAGTTTAAGGCTTGTTATAGTACATTTTCTGAACCCTACCTCTTTCTGTATTCTCAACCCAAGTTGGTGGGTAGGGTATGGTCCTTCCGTTATGGTTAGAGAGCTGAAAAGTACCAACCTTTACCTTCATGTCCTTGTTCATTGATGCATCTATTGGAACGCTCATCTAATACTTTGATGACATCACCGTTACGCAATAATAATGATGATAACTTTGATCGAATTTTTGATCGGTTATCTTATTTCCTTATTTTTATTTCGACCAAATGAAGTGGTATATCCTGTAATGTTCCTTCAAAGAGCTATTCCTATGTAAATATTCCCCATATGCGGTACTTTATGTAAATTGTAGCGCAAATGTAATTATTGCAGGCTTTCAACCAAACATAACGATATACCAAAAGCATACTGGACTCCCAAAATGCATAAATCACCATACAAAGCTGGATTCATAGCTGGTTCTAAAAGCTGCACCACCAAGCTTCATTCAACCCTGTTGACGAGGGCCCTTCAGGAGGTAAAAGCATTTTGGGAAAGGGATTGCGCCACTATTTCTAAAAACTCTGGCGTTGAATGTATGTGGATATTGAAAAACTCAAAATGTCTTACGGAAAAACTTGATGCTAAAGGTCACATACCGTATAGACATGTATCCACATGGGATTTCTCGACTCTCTATAGCACAATCCTTCATCAGGACCTTATTGACCGTCTAAGTTCATTAATAGTATTTGTGTTCAAGAAAACTGATCGTAGATATATTAATGTCGGAAGCCATAAAGCATTTCTTTAGCTCTACTACATACAAGAGATATCATTCATGGGATGTTTCTTTGTTTATAGAGTTGCTTGAATTTCTCATTAAAAATATCTATGTGAAATTTGGCAACACGATTTATCAACAACATATAGGTATTCCAATGGGTACTAATTGTGCACCCCTATTGGCTGACCTATATCTGTTCTCTTATGAATATGACTATATGCAGGCGCTTTCAAAAACCGATCCATTCAAAGCCCGTTCCTTCTCATTCACCACACGCTATATAGACGATCTTCTCGCTGTGGATAATCGCTATATAAATGACGCAGTGAAGGATATATATCCAGCTTCACTGGATTTGAAGGAAACTACAGATAACCCTACACGCACATCGTATTTAGACCTATATCTCTATAAAAATGAAGCGGGCCTTCTCTCTCGTCGACTGTATGACAAAAGAGATGATTACAATTTCGACATCGTAAACTATCCCTTTCTGGACAGTAATATTCCAGTGGGACCTGCATATAGCGTATACATATCACGCCTAGTAGGATTTGCTAGATCCTGTGTTAAATGTGACGATTTTAATCAACGTCACAGAACATTGTTGCAGAAACTTATAAAACAGGGCTACACCACCAAGCGCCTCCACTCAAAGTTTCTCAAATTTGGCGATACATAACGCATGCTGATAGCAAAATACGAGCGAAGCGTGCTAGATCTGTGGCGTTACGTTTCGTAACTTGTGTCTAATTCCGCTTAACCCGGGGCTAGGGGCCGTATGAACCAATGTACTTCAAGATCCTCATGGTACTCATATGAACAGTCACAATCAAAGCGTGACTGAGATACAGCATTCTTTAGATGACGACTTTACAACGAATATTATGGATTAAGAATACTGATCAGCGATACGGATTTGATATTTTTGGAACATCATGATGTCTTGCCGGCATCATTGAAAACTGTTGACCGCTTCTCTCTTGCAGGAAACAAACCTATGTTTATGTATACTATGATTGTCTTTTTGAATTTGGTGCTAATACTGTTATATGGAATATGGAATAGGTCTTTGGATTATGGACGCGGGTATTCTCTAATGGACGACGGCTGAATTATGAATGACGGACCAGACGCTTGTAATTCTGAAACCTCCTCTTAGCCATACTCTTGTTTGTAAGCAGCCAACTGTGGTCGTACGGGAGACGTGGAGAATGACAATTGAGGGAATATTCCGATATGTCGGTCGATTTTCATCTTGGCTACCAATCGTCCTTCCTATCTGTATCTTCTCATCATAATCTGTGCACGCTTCTGTCATTATTGGAATAAATCTGATCAAATGAAATTTTTCTCTTAAACAACCATTTTCGGCGAACAGATCCGCCAACAGATTTTTTTAAATTGCAATTTGTATTGATATTGAGTACAAAAACTTCCTCAATTTACAAATACTACAACATATTGTCGTTCTTTATCATGAGGAATTGACGGTCATTGTTTCGTAGCTAGAGATGGTCATAATGTGGTAGATAGCGATGTTTGCTTCTTAAATTGCACAAACATTGCCCTTTTAGAGGCATTCAGAAGATAGTGATGCCACTATTGCGTCTGAGCAGCACATTATCACGTGAACGCTGTTGCAAGCGGCATAAATGCAGAGATTGCATAGGAACATAAGAAATACAGAACATTCCGTAACATCAATAACTTCTTAGAGTATTCACATCGTCTCAAAACACACAGGATAGTAATAAGGAAACTGATGGTGGCAAGATATCCAGGAAACCAACAAGGTGATTCGTATCACCCCTGCTACCAGGCCCTTCACTCCTCTATCTCTTCTCCCATCAGGAGCCCTGGTAAACGACTTTGCCGAACACTGAAAAAAGAGGCAACATGTTTAACGTTTCATTTTGAGATGGATAACATGTCATCTGTTTCATAATGCTACATGTTCCACTCTATTTTTCCACAAAAAACATGTCTCATAGACGTAACGCTGCAACTATGAGGGTTGTGACATGTTTCACTCGCGTTGCTTTCTCACTATAACGGTCCGAAGAGCTGTTTGAAACATCAACGCTGAAACACGTACAACCGAGCTGAAAAGACGACACGTGTCAAGAAAAGCGGAGTACAACAGGGATAGTGCTGTCTGATGCATGGAATTCGATACCAGGTCGTAATCACACAGTTCTAACCGTATCTCGGAAATGCATTGCGACAGAGGGCGCAAACAAATATATGATTACCACTGGCTTTCAGATATCTATTTCTGGTCTTTAGCGACCATGAATATATATGTCGGTATTGTGGATTAATAGACTGAGCATTTTAATTGAATCATTTGCATAACAATTTAACACAGCCAGGCCTAGGGTATTTCAGGCCTGCCCATGCGCCATTTTATACCACCTCTCCCCTCCATATATATCTTTGCTGATTGAGATAGAGGTCTGAAATTTCTCACAACATAACTTCAACTAAAAAGTGTGCAAAAGAAATAAAAAATAAATAAATAAGTTGTAAGATGGCCACCTCGAAAACTTCATAGTTACGTCATATTCCAAATATACATTTTTGGTCGATTTTTCGGTAATATTTTCCCAGCCCAGATATTCATTCTTCAGTGGAACCCTACACGGCCAACATTTTGAATTTAGGAGTATTCGCGCTAAACATATGAGCATATTACGACACACCAACAAAATACATAGCAATGTTGCCAAACAGAAGTGATACTTATGGGACACTAATGAGAGCAACACTGAAGGAAACAACAACTATGTTCTCTACGTGATCAAAGCTACATCCAGTATTTTGAATTGTGAATGTGTAGAGCATCATGATGATTTTTGAACATAGTCAATACGATTGCTTACGTCATTACAGCCTTGGACGGGATTCGGCCTTAGTAGCACATGTAAACCAGGAAGAGACAGAAGGGGCATTATTTATCATCTGTATGGAAATATTGAATAGTGTTTGGTATCAACAATGTTTCTACTCAATCCCACAATGTGATCACTGTTGCAACGGCTCGAGACGAATTCAGCTCTCCAGCCCTGATTTTAATAATCATATGCGATCCGTATTCCATACCCTGAAATGGAATAGAATTTAAACCGCGCCGGAAAAGAAATGTTAATCGCGAGTTTGTCAGGAAAAACAACAAGTATCATTGAATGTAATTGAATGAATGAAATTTTATTCACCAATTAAAGAATAAATATAATAAGTACATATCTTCATTGAAGGTTTCATTATGGCGGGAATAGGGCCCAATGGGCTTGTTCTGTCCCAAAAGAAATAGCTCTGGTCACAGTGCTAAACGACAACTGGTGACAGTGAATATTCAATAGGCAATGGAATAACCAACAAAGGCAAAGTAGTGAAAATAGATTAATTTTCAAGTAAAAAGCTTTTAGATTTGATTTAAACAATGAGGAGGATGTTATGTTTTTAAGTCTTGAGTGGAGCTTGTTCCATTCCCGAGGTCCCGTGACTCTGACCGTATAATAGGAAAAATTAGATACATAAAAGGGTCTGTATAAGTTTACCTCGCGATTTCTTGTAGGATAATGATGGAAACTGAAGCAGGAATAAACTCAAAATGATATAGGAACTTATAAAACTTATCTAGTTTATAACTGGCAGGATTTTTAGATCTGAAAATAGGGTTTGAGTATGGTCGCGTTTATTCGAGAAGGTAATGATTCGCTTTTGAAGCAATAGTAAAGGGTTCAGGTGAGTGGTATAAGTGTTGTATGAGACACGCTGTACTCTATTAGATAGATAACTTCTCAGCCAGTTATTGGCTGTGTCCCGAAAACCATACTGGTGTAGCTCAGAGAGGAGGATATCGTGGTTGACCGTATCAAAGGCTTTTGATAGATCCAGAAAGGTTATGTCACCAAATTGTTTGGCGTCCTTTCCAATTTATCATACAAAGAAATTGGGGGATGAGCAGTTGAGTGGTTTGATCTAAATCCGTACTGATTATCTGAAATTATATTGTTCGTTTCAAGAAATTTGGTCATCATATTTACTGCAAGTATTTTAGTATTTTACTGAGAGCCGGTAAGACGTACATTGGCCTATAGTTTGAAAAGAGGGTTTGTTCACCAGATTCGAAAATAGGTGTAACCTTAGCAGATTTAAATGCATCTGGAACAACACTTAAACGAAAAGACAGGTTCATAATATGAGCAAGGGGAACAGAAATAGAAGTTGCCACAAGTTTGACAAAAGACATAGGAAGACCATCCAGGCCGGGCGATGCAGACTTCAAATTCAAAATGAGACTGCAGATATCAGCAGGAGTTGTAGAGATAAATCCAAAGTTTTCGACAATAGAAGGGCCAAGAAATTCACTGTAAGCTGGTTGAACTTGAGGAATGTTGGAATCTAAGGTACAGGCAACAGTACTGAAATATTCGTTGAATTTAACAGCAATGGTCATAGCATCTGAAGTTTCATCCCCATCGATAATAAAAGATCGAGATAATGATTTCTCTTTTTTACGATTCATGAGTTGATTGAGGATTTTCCATATTCCTTTGATATATTGATATATACACTCATCAAATTTCTGTTCGAAATAAACTTTTTTGGCATAACGTATAAAATTTATTCCTATAGATTCTGTACAGTTTATGAGAATTTTCGTCCCTGTTTACAAGGTATTCGCGATAAAGTCGACGGTTCAAACGTAGCTATAGGAAAGCATTCGTTATATGCGGAATCAAAATCTGTCAGGAAGTTATCCAGAGCTACGTTAACATCTCTTTCCTCGTGTAAGACATTATCCCATGTGACATTCTTCATCCTATGTATAAAGAGATCCTTTAATTCAGGAGTAACTCGACGGTAGGATACTGTTGACTTATCTGGTGTTACGTTGCTTGAAGAATGCAGTAAATGGAATATAGGGAAATGGTCGGAAATGTCCGTTAGGAATATCCCCGGCAGGAGGTTATCCTCGTGAAAATTAATGAATATGTTGTCAATTAAGGTTGCCGAATGTGATGTCACTCTGTTAGGTTTAGTTATTTGAGGGGAAAAAATAGTTCGATTTTATATAATATCAAGGATGGGGTATCGATGGGGTATATCGATGGGGTATGTCTTGAAAAGGTCAACATTAAAATCTCCCATTGAAATGCATTTATTTCTTTCAATATCCGATGATCTTAATATTTCCAATAAATGAGTATTAGAAACTGTTTATATTTTTGCCAGGAGGTCTATATACAATACCAACTATATATTTAGCTTTGTTAAAATCTATTTCGAGGAAGAGAGATTCAAATTCACCATCGTCATCACAGTATGACATATCCTCACGCACTTGGCACGATTCAATGATGTCTTTGATATAGAGTATTAGACCGCCGCCCTTTCGTTTACTTCTCGATGATGGAAATGGTTTGTATCCGGGAAGATCGAACAATTTTTCTGTTGTGGAATCCAACCAGCTTTCAGAGAAATTGATTTGTAAGTTATATATAAAACCAGTGATTTCAGAAAAGTGCTTACGCAGACTTCTCGCATTTAGGTGTAAGAAGGATAGTGATTCGCTATTGTGTGGGATATTAAATAATTTGGATTCTTCTAAAAAAGAGTGTTCGGTATAATAGTTAGATTGGTGAACATCAATGTTTTGCCAGTGTGAGATTTCGTATTCGTTGTCATCTGTAAAAGATTTGCAATGATCAATATCATTTAATTCTATAGGATTAAAACGTTTGTTATTGAGAAAACTTGGATCAATTTCAACACGTGAGTTAGTCCCTTGTATGGTGGTATTTGGAATTTCGACTTCGTTAAAGAAAGGAAATAGGATGAAGGGTCCGGGAATGGAACGTCCTCATTAATTTGGTCGTAATAATTCATTAATGCATTCGCAGTTGGATTTCGTATAACCTATTTTCACAGCACACGGAATGGTATAATGAAATTTGCCCAGAGGTAATAAATTAACATATTTACACAAAAATAATCAGAATTACAATAATGTTGATTATCAACAAAACTAACCACAATAGTCAGATGCTGATTGTCTTTGCATATACATCTGTATACAATTAAAAAAAAAACAAAAAAAACAGTAATTCGATATTTGTAGGCTTAAGTAATATACTGTACCCAAGTTCAGAAATGTTTCCTGGGTGCCGGATTAGACCTGGGATACAATATGGGATAATACTTTATCACAGATTAGATTATGTCGTGTCAACGGACCAATATGGCAACTTGAGTAAATTAAATTATCATTTAAGTGTGAGTCAGTGATATTAGTTAATCAAGCACATTATTGTTACATGAACAATTTTCACTTCATGGTAATGTTGTTCACACCATGGATTAAGATGTACCAATAATGCATCTGTTTGAAATCATTAATTTATAGGTTTGAGTTAACCTGAGAGAGGGAGAGAGAGAATTAAGATTTAACATCGCGTTCAGCAATATTAATTCTCTCTCTCTCTCTCTTTCTCTCTCTTTCTCTGGGGAGTCTGTATATGGTTTTTGTTGGTTCATACATATTCCTGAGTTTGACTTCCATCGAATATAAGAGAATAAAAATTGATACATGTTGATTTTTGATAAATATTCATTTATTTCAGTACCGGTATCTTTCACGTGCGAGCCCGACTGTCTCCTGAAACACGTTATGGGATGTAGACTGTTTTGAAATACCTCCAAGTTTGAGACATGTACAGATCCTTTTCACATGTTTGGGCTTAGACGTTTCATTTAAAACATGTAGTCGGCTCTAACATGTTTCAGAACTCGTGATTAATGAAGACGTGTCTCATATTGAGACATCATTAACTCATGTGAAAATGACACGTGTTTCAATTTGAAAAATGAAACCGTTTCAGTATGAAACATATACGAACTCACATGTCCCAAAAGTTGGGACAAAATCATGTTTCATTTTGAGACGTTAAACATGTCAGCAATTATTACAGTGAACGTAACTGATGATGTCGTCTACTCTGTCAGCCAATCTAGTGATTCGCTTTCCTCTGTTAAAACAAAAAGCCAAATGGGTCAGGTGCATCAACTCCCTTGATGGCTCACGTTCAGTCGGCATACCAAGCTGTAGCATGAGTTCGGTCGTGTGATCGTGATGATAAAGGAAAATATGGGGCCGAACGAATAGATTGGAGAGATATGCAAGAGGTGGGAAAAATTGACGACATCTGGCGACTAAAAAGCAACCATATGACTTTACAGGAAAGCATTCGTCGACACCTAATATTCAGACCCGAGAATTCGATGGATTCTCGGATGTAGCCTTAGTATCTCAGCCGCGCCTTTATTGCAGTTGTTCATGTGGACACAATGAAGTATCCACACGACCCCTAGCACCGGCTTAAGCGGAATTAGATACGCTAGCTCGGGAGCCGTGATGACAGATCAGCTCAAACAACTCATCTGATGTTAATGGATGAGCGTCGTGGACGTCTGATGGAGTAAACGCCTCAACATGGGGTAAAACTGATAAATGCAAGAATACCCAGGGAAACTAACCTGTAATGTCCGACGTCGTACGGCTTAAATTTCCCACCAAAATAATGAACCTACATATACTTGTCGAGAGATTATCATAATGTAGTAGAATTGTTGAACCGGCACGGAGTGAAACAGAGACACAATTTCAGAAAGTATCGGAACCGCGTACATGAAATTCATACTATCGTCTTGGTGACAGGTAAACGTAGGGGATCGATCATATACCCTGACACAAATGTCAGACCACAAACTTCATTATGTGTAAACATACATTATGTGAATAAACACGATTCAATCGATCACAGGCTGTACACACTGTTATCGTAACAGCCAACCTGTGGACACTGTTTCACACTCTTTGCGGGGTACAACACAGCCTAGAAATATATTGAATAAATGTTCCGTCATTGAAGGGAATAGTAAAATTCAAATGATCGAGTTTCCGTTCACACCAGTATAATATCAATATACACTGGTATGCTAATTATTAAAATGTTAGAACGCGGGCGACGTAGCAGTCTAGGTTCGCGAAGGTGGATCGAGGGAGTGACATGCCCTGTAACCCAGGATGTCTGAGGTCATGTTGATTTATATCGTTTGGATGGGTCTACTTTCTAGCAAGGTCTGGCGAGCCATCTGTGAGTGCAACTCTAGCGATGAACAATGTTTTTTTCAGAATTTCCAGCCATGGTTCGTCTGACAAAATCGCTGACAGAGAGAGAGTTTGACATAACTAAGACCACGGGTCGTGTTATTTTTTGGAGCTCTGAATCACATTCGCTATCACATGACCTCTCTGATATTTGAGCAAATTGGATATCAGTGCAATCAGTTGTCAGTATTCGTATTTGTTTTGACTTGAGAGACGTCCACCTGTCATTCGCCCACTGGTATCAAGGAGATCGTTCTCCAGCGCATTCACAGTATAAACTCGGCTTGCCTAGAAACACTGAGTGGCATGCCCTGTAACCCAGGATGTCTGAGGTCATGTTGATTTATATCGTTTGGATGGGTCTACTTTCTAAGCAGGTCTGGTGAGCCATCTGTGAGAGCAACACTAAATGGGCCGGGCGTAAATGAAAAATTATCGGTTAACCCAAAGACATGATTCTAACACTAAACCTGTCGTATTGGATTTGCCGTAATTTGATATGTTTGCTGGTATCCGTGTGTGCCTCAGATATATTAGCTGAATAGGCCAGCTAGGGAACGAATCTTATTATCTTCTGTTTGCAGTGTATAGCCTCATGAGTGACAGGAATACTCTAGTCTATTCGTCAACTATAATGTTCGTGCCTCGTCCAAAGCTTAATATATGGCGCGTTTTAGGGAGGACACGGCACCCATGAGGTTAGGTTGATGATAATTAAATTAAATATTATTGCCATGAAGTTTATGGTTTACTAGACATTGCCTCTTATGATTCTCGAATAACAAGACCGTGAGGTACGGTAGAGTATTGGTGCACAATCACTGATTTCAAAACAACTTCTGTTTCTCACAGTAAGCTTATAAAGATGGACTAGAACTACAGCGAGTGGTTTCGTTCACTGAATGATAACAAGGTAAGTATAGATAGATAAATAGATAATATATATTCTTTCGATAGCAGGTATAATATCTGCTCGAGTTCTGAAAACAATAAATCAGAATGTGCCTTTAAGTTTGATATAAAACTATGAACAGATTATATCCGACAAATAGAGTATACATGTATATAAGATATTAGAGAGGCATTACAGAAGTTGGAAATTGGTATAAAAAAAAAAGATTTTGTTATCTACTGGATACAATTGAAATTGGTTGAATTATCAAAATTTTATTTCATAAATTTATAGTAAATAATAAAAGAAACTGTCTGGATCTGTTATGATCATTCGACAAAACATTTGGATGGACAAATCCCATACCTGTATATACTAATGAGTCTATAGTATCCAAGGCAATCCCCAATCCATTGATATATTAAAAACAAAATGAGTAGAAGACAGACATGTTCTAGTATTTTTCCCTAGTCGTATTACACATGAACCCATACCAACAATTTTGAAAGATCCAGCATGCCTGTCCAATTTCATTTTCCGAAAACAAATGGGTGAAATTGATGAACCAATCGCAAGCAACATCTTCTGCCAAGGTATCCACATACTACATTTGGAAATAATTCGTTTTGGATGCAGATACCAAAGGACCTTGTATCTTTATATGGGTAAATGGCCCCAAGTCAGGTGCAATGCAAAAGTACCAAAATAAAATACTTCTACTACAAGAAATTGTTCAATTGGCATGAAGTACAATATTATATTGTATACTCAGCAAAATTTCAAGGCACCGAGTCTCATCATTCTCGAGTAACAGGGCTGTAAAGGGTCCATTTGTGCAAAATAGATGATTCTGAGGTGAAAACAATTCCTATTGTTCTCTGTAAATACATGAAGAAAGAAACGATAACCAGAACCAGATTTGGTCTACGACTATGGAACAGCGAGTATGTATCAAGCTGGTTCAAGTTCTGGTTATGTTAATCTTTATATGTTTATAGAAAGAAACATGAGGTGTTTTCGCCTCAAAATTGGCGATTTTTCACGACGGCCGTGCTATTCGAGAATGATGATACTCAGTACCTTGAGAATTTTCTGGGTATACAATATATTATTATTGTAATACATGCCAACTGAACAATTTCTTGTATATGTAATGTTTTATTTTTGGCACTTCTACCGCATCTGTTCTGGGGTCATTTATCCATCTAAATATACGTGGTTCTTTGGAACGCATAAGTCTTCCAAACTTTATTGCTATGCATTTTTAACGACCCCCACGTTGCGTCACCTGCTGGCAAAAACACAATCACAGGTAGAATATTGTGACAAGGTATTTACATATCAAAACAGAAACAATTCAGTTGTCAGATTTCTGTAATTGTATTGTCAGGAAACGAAATATCAAGTTGGCTACTGGCGGTGCCACGTATGGGTGTGTGGGGGATTACCCATATTTGGGGAGTACCTAAAATTCATTTAATTTATAATATTTCTGTTCTGATTTAGGGGGGGGGGGGCGGGTGTTCTTAATCTAAACGCTACTAAACAGCAATACTACTACAAGAGGCATATGTCTCTTTTGATAAAGTTAACTACCCATTTTTGGATAGCAATATTTCAAACCACGTATACATATCTCGTTTGGTAGCATTTTCTGAATTCTGTACAAAATGTGACGATTTTAATCAACGCCACAGAAAATTGTCGCAGAAGTTTGTCAATCAAAGCTACCACCAGACGGCACCATTCTTAGTTTCTCAAATTATATGATAAATCTCGTACTGACGAAAAAATACCATCGTAGTGTGCAAGAACTCTGGCTCTATGATAACTTCTGTTCAATTTCGCTTGATCCGGGGTTAGAGGTCTTGTGAACGTCATGTGTTTCAAATCTCCATGTGTTTCAAATCTTCAAAAGAACAATTACAATCAAAGCGACGCGTGACTGAGATACATCACACACTAGAAAACGATTAGGAGTTAACATCTATGAAGACTACTAATCCCGCACGGGACTCGACCAAATTTTCAGCACTAGAATTTGTGCTATTCTAAGATAGTGTTATCCCAAAAATAACGAAAATACTGTTATACGATCACTTTCTAAATGATATAAAAAAATATATATATATATATATATCTATGAAGACTACTAGTCAATGATAAGGATTTAATGTTAAAAGGCATCCTCATGTGACTGTATCGCAGTCATCCTTGAAACCTGTTGACCATTTCTCTCTTGCAGGAAACCACCTTGTCATGTTTCAATTTTCATTTTATTCGGAATTGATGCTAACCGTCATACGAAAAAAAGGTCTTTCGATTATTGACGGAATATTGAATGTTGGATATGCCGCCTAATCTATACAGAGAACAATGGTTTGTACAGAATCTCCAGCCATGGTTCGTCTGACAAAGCCGTACATTGACAGAGACGGAGTTTGCTATAACTAAGACCACGGGTCGTGTCATTTTTTGCAGCTCTAAATCACATTTGTTACTACATGACCTCTCCGAATATATCAATATTTGAGCAAATTGGATGTCAGTGCAATCAGTTGTCAGTATCCGTATTTGTTTTGACTTGAGAGACGTCCACCTGTCATTTCTCCACTGATATCAAAGAGATCGTCCTCCAGGGCATTCACAGTATAAAGTCGGTTTGCCTAGAAACACACTGACGCACCCACAAACGTCGTCCTTTTATTGGCTGTTACTCTATACTACTATCCCTCATCAGGATCTTATTGTCCGTCTAAGTTCATTAATAGTATCTGTGTTCAAGAAAACTGATCGTAGATATATTAATGTCAGAAATCATAAAGCATTCTGTCGCTCTACCACATACAAGAGATATCATTCATGTGCTGTTTCTTTGTTTATAGAGTTGCTTAAATTTCTCATTAAAAATACCTATGTGAAATTTGGCAACACAATATATCAACAGCATATAGGTATTCCAATGGGTACTAATTGTGCACCCCTGTTGGCTGACCTATATTTGTTCTCTTATGAATATAACTTTATGCAGGCGCTTTCAAAAATCGATCCAAGTTTCAAAGCCCGTTCCTTCTCATTCACCAACCGCTATATAGACGATCTTCTCGCTGTGGATAATCGCTATATAAATGACGCAGTGAAGAATATATATCCACCTTCACCGGATTTGAAGGAAACTACAGATAGCCGTACAGGCACATCATATTTAGACCTATACCTCTATAAAATTGAAGCGGGCATATCTCGTCGACTTTATGACAAAGAGATGATTACAATTTCGACATCATAACCTATCCCTTTCCGGACAGTAATATTCCAGTGGGACCTGCATATGGCGAACACATATCTCGCCTAGTAGCATTTGCTAGATCCTGTGTTGAACGTGGCGATTTTAACCGAAGTCGCAAAAAATTGTTGCAGAAACTTATAAAACAGGGCTATACCACCAAGCACCTCCACTCAAAGTTTCTCAAATTTGGCCACACGTATCGCATAGTGATAGCAAAATACGTGTCTAATTCCGCTTAAGCCGTGGCTAAGGGCGGTATGAACCAATGTACTTTAAGATCCTCATGGTGCTCATATGAACAGTCACAATCAAAGCGTGGTTGAGATACATCATTCTCTAGATGACGACTTTACAACGTCTTTATTAAGAATACTGATCAGCGATACGGATTTGATATTTTTGATGTCTTCCCCGCATAATTGAAAACTGTTGACCGCTTCTCTCCTGCTAATAGTGTTGTTTTGGGTAAACACTCAAATCAATTAATTGGCAAGCAGTGAACTGTATTCCGAGTTAATTTCATACTGAGAAGTCTGTTATCTGATACAGGTATACAGGAGAACTGAAATTTACTCAGGTGTTGATTCCGCGGGAATTGTAACTGATCAAGATAACAGGTGAGCTATGATTCAGCTCAGTTAATATAAGTTGGAAAGGGCTTGAACAAAGTCTCCTTTCTTAATGAATTTTGTTCAGGTGTTAAGTACGGCGGGAATTGTGGCTGGGCAATATACCAGGTGAGCTGTAACTCAGCTCAGCTGGTACAAGCTAGAAATGCCTTTAAAAGAAGGCCCTGGCACTATAAGCAATCATATTTTGAGAAAGTAACCATTCGGACAGTTGAGTAAGAATTTCTGCGATCTAATTTTATTTCGAATAGCCTTAGATGGCTTAAGTCATGTGATCATTCACATGGGTACTAATGACTTAGAGCGTAGCAGCATACCTCAGATATTAAGAACATTTTCTGAATTGTTTGACTACATTCAGAGTCACTGGCCAGTCACCCTAGTGGTGTCTAGTATTCTCCCCCGACCAATAGATTTCCCGTCGCGAGGCTTGAAGCTGATTAAGCTCAACGGAGAGTTAAATTTGTTATGTCAAGCAAGGCATCTTCAGTTCCTAAGGTCTTATAGGCCATTTCTTCATCAGGGAAAGCCTATATCTGCACTATTTTCGCCTAAAGATGGCCTGCACCTAAACCACAAGGGGACTAAATGCTTAAGAGCTTTTTTCATCGGGGTAATTCGTCATCTGTGGTAGGTTGGTCTGTTTTTCCTCTGGCAGTACGGTCTTACACAAGTGTTTAAGCTATCCAGTGGGGCGACGGCCTTAGTACATTGGTGTCCTTTCATCTTGTGGGATCTGTACGTGTCAGAGGAAAGAAGACTTATCAGTTACAATTGTGGCCACTGGTTTATTTTTTGGAGGGCCTGCGGCTTGGCGGGTATGTTTATATGTAAAGATGTACAGTTTTGTCGAGATTATTTTTGTTATTGTTGGCGTCTCGTTCCCGCATCCGCGGAGCTCACATGATAATATGTAGTAACATATATGAAGATGAATTCATATTGTGAATAGTGCTTAATTATTAATTTCAAGCGTACGTCTGTTCACTATATTTCTTAATATTTGGGTTGTAACTATTTGCTGGTTATGTCACGTATAACTAATGTATGCTCAAATGTATTTATGTTTCTAAACTTTACATTTGAAATAAGATATGTAACTGATCAATCATTCTGATGTGTCTATCATGAAATGTAGTTGATGGGGTGACTTGTATGGCTGATGGGTGACAATATTACTGTGTTCAATTATGTTCGATCTGGTATTTTCTCATCAGGCAATAAATGCATCTCATGTTAATGGTTGTATTTTGATTGCTGTTTGACAATTGTGTTGTTTTGGGTAAACACTCAAATCAATTAATTGGCAAGCAGTGAACTGTATTCTGAGTTAATTTCATACTGAGAAGTCTGTTATCTGATACAGGTATACAGGAGAACTGAAATTTACTCAGGTGTTGATTCCGCGGGAATTGTAACTGATCAAGATAACAGGTGAGCTATGATTCAGCTCAGTTAATATGAGTTGGAAAGGGCTTGAACAAAGTCTCCTTTCTTAATGAATTTTGTTCAGGTGTTAAGTACGGCGGGAATTGTGACTGGGCAATATACCAGGTGAGCTGTAACTCAGCTCAGCTGGTACAAGCTAGAAATGCCTTTAAAAGAAGGCCCTGGCACTACAAGCAATCATATTTTGAGAAAGTAACCATTCGGACAGTTGAGTAAGAATTTCTGCGAATATGAATATGTTGTCAATTAAGGTTGCCGAATGTGATGTCACTCTGTTAGGTTTAGTTATTTGAGGGGAAAAAATAGTTCGATTTTATATAATATCAAGGATGGGGTATCGATGGGGTATATCGATGGGGTATGTCTTGAAAAGGTCAACATTAAAATCTTCCATTGAAATGCATTTATTTCTTTCAATATCCGATGATCTTAATATTTCCAATAAATGAGTATTAGAAACTGTTTATATTTTTGCCAGGAGGTCTATATACAATACCAACTATATATTTAGCTTTGTTAAAATCTATTTCGAGGAAGAGAGATTCAAATTCACCATCGTCATCACAGTATGACATATCCTCACGCACTTGACACGATTCAATGATGTCTTTGATATAGAGTATTAGACCGCCGCCCTTTCGTTTACTTCTCGATGATGGAAATGGTTTGTATCCGGGAAGATCGAACAATTTTTCTGTTGTGGAATCCAACCAGCTTTCAGAGAAATTGATTTGTAAGTTATATATAAAACCAGTGATTTCAGAAAAGTGCTTACGCAGACTTCTCGCATTTAGGTGTAAGAAGGATAGTGATTCGCTATTGTGTGGGATATTAAATAATTTGGATTCTTCTAAAAAAGAGTGTTCGGTATAATAGTTAGATTGGTGAACATCAATGTTTTGCCAGTGTGAGATTTCGTATTCGTTGTCATCTGTAAAAGATTTGCAATGATCAATATCATTTAATTCTATAGGATTAAAACGTTTGTTATTGAGAAAACTTGGATCAATTTCAACACGTGAGTTAGTCCCTTGTATGGTGGTATTTGGAATTTCGACTTCGTTAAAGAAAGGAAATAGGATGAAGGGTCCGGGAATGGAACGTCCTCATTAATTTGGTCGTAATAATTCATTAATGCATTCGCAGTTGGATTTCGTATAACCTATTTTCACAGCACACGGAATGGTATAATGAAATTTGCCCAGAGGTAATAAATTAACATATTTACACAAAAATAATCAGAATTACAATAATGTTGATTATCAACAAAACTAACCACAATAGTCAGATGCTGATTGTCTTTGCATATACATCTGTATACAATTAAAAAAAAAACAAAAAAAACAGTAATTCGATATTTGTAGGCTTAAGTAATATACTGTACCCAAGTTCAGAAATGTTTCCTGGGTGCCGGATTAGACCTGGGATACAATATGGGATAATACTTTATCACAGATTAGATTATGTCGTGTCAACGGACCAATATGGCAACTTGAGTAAATTAAATTATCATTTAAGTGTGAGTCAGTGATATTAGTTAATCAAGCACATTATTGTTACATGAACAATTTTCACTTCATGGTAATGTTGTTCACACCATGGATTAAGATGTACCAATAATGCATCTGTTTGAAATCATTAATTTATAGGTTTGAGTTAACCTGAGAGAGGGAGAGAGAGAATTAAGATTTAACATCGCGTTCAGCAATATTAATTCTCTCTCTCTCTCTCTTTCTCTCTCTTTCTCTGGGGAGTCTGTATATGGTTTTTGTTGGTTCATACATATTCCTGAGTTTGACTTCCATCGAATATAAGAGAATAAAAATTGATACATGTTGATTTTTGATAAATATTCATTTATTTCAGTACCGGTATCTTTCACGTGCGAGCCCGACTGTCTCCTGAAACACGTTATGGGATGTAGACTGTTTTGAAATACCTCCAAGTTTGAGACATGTACAGATCCTTTTCACATGTTTGGGCTTAGACGTTTCATTTAAAACATGTAGTCGGCTCTAACATGTTTCAGAACTCGTGATTAATGAAGACGTGTCTCATATTGAGACATCATTAACTCATGTGAAAATGACACGTGTTTCAATTTGAAAAATGAAACCGTTTCAGTATGAAACATATACGAACTCACATGTCCCAAAAGTTGGGACAAAATCATGTTTCATTTTGAGACGTTAAACATGTCAGCAATTATTACAGTGAACGTAACTGATGATGTCGTCTACTCTGTCAGCCAATCTAGTGATTCGCTTTCCTCTGTTAAAACAAAAAGCCAAATGGGTCAGGTGCATCAACTCCCTTGATGGCTCACGTTCAGTCGGCATACCGAGCTGTAGCATGAGTTCGGTCGTGTGATCGTGATGATAAAGGAAAATATGGGGCCGAACGAATAGATTGGAGAGATATGCAAGAGGTGGGAAAAATTGACGACATCTGGCGACTAAAAAGCAACCATATGACTTTACAGGAAAGCATTCGTCGACACCTAATATTCAGACCCGAGAATTCGATGGATTCTCGGATGTAGCCTTAGTATCTCAGCCGCGCCTTTATTGCAGTTGTTCATGTGGACACAATGAAGTATCCACACGACCCCTAGCACCGGCTTAAGCGGAATTAGATACGCTAGCTCGGGAGCCGTGATGACAGATCAGCTCAAACAACTCATCTGATGTTAATGGATGAGCGTCGTGGACGTCTGATGGAGTAAACGCCTCAACATGGGGTAAAACTGATAAATGCAAGAATACCCAGGGAAACTAACCTGTAATGTCCGACGTCGTACGGCTTAAATTTCCCACCAAAATAATGAACCTACATATACTTGTCGAGAGATTATCATAATGTAGTAGAATTGTTGAACCGGCACGGAGTGAAACAGAGACACAATTTCAGAAAGTATCGGAACCGCGTACATGAAGTTCATACTATCGTCTTGGTGACAGGTAAACGTAGGGGATCGATCATATACCCTGACACAAATGTCAGACCACAAACTTCATTATGTGTAAACATACATTATGTGAATAAACACGATTCAATCGATCACAGGCTGTACACACTGTTATCGTAACAGCCAACCTGTGGACACTGTTTCACACTCTTTGCGGGGTACAACACAGCCTAGAAATATATTGAATAAATGTTCCATCATTGAAGGGAATAGTAAAATTCAAATGATCGAGTTTCCGTTCACACCAGTATAATATCAATATACACTGGTATGCTAATTATTAAAATGTTAGAACGCGGGCGACGTAGCAGTCTAGGTTCGCGAAGGTGGATCGAGGGAGTGACATGCCCTGTAACCCAGGATGTCTGAGGTCATGTTGATTTATATCGTTTGGATGGGTCTACTTTCTAGCAAGGTCTGGCGAGCCATCTGTGAGTGCAACTCTAGCGATGAACAATGTTTTTTTCAGAATTTCCAGCCATGGTTCGTCTGACAAAATCGCTGACAGAGAGAGAGTTTGACATAACTAAGACCACGGGTCGTGTTATTTTTTGGAGCTCTGAATCACATTCGCTATCACATGACCTCTCTGATATTTGAGCAAATTGGATATCAGTGCAATCAGTTGTCAGTATTCGTATTTGTTTTGACTTGAGAGACGTCCACCTGTCATTCGCCCACTGGTATCAAGGAGATCGTTCTCCAGCGCATTCACAGTATAAACTCGGCTTGCCTAGATACACTGAGTGGCATGCCCTGTAACCCAGGATGTCTGAGGTCATGTTGATTTATATCGTTTGGATGGGTCTACTTTCTAAGCAGGTCTGGTGAGCCATCTGTGAGAGCAACACTAAATGGGCCGGGCGTAAATGAAAAATTATCGGTTAACCCAAAGACATGATTCTAACACTAAACCTGTCGTATTGGATTTGCCGTAATTTGATATGTTTGCTGGTATCCGTGTGTGCCTCAGATATATTAGCTGAATAGGCCAGCTAGGGAACGAATCTTATTATCTTCTGTTTGCAGTGTATAGCCTCATGAGTGACAGGAATACTCTAGTCTATTCGTCAACTATAATGTTCGTGCCTCGTCCAAAGCTTAATATATGGCGCGTTTTAGGGAGGACACGGCACCCATGAGGTTAGGTTGATGATAATTAAATTAAATATTATTGCCATGAAGTTTATGGTTTACTAGACATTGCCTCTTATGATTCTCGAATAACAAGACCGTGAGGTACGGTAGAGTATTGGTGCACAATCACTGATTTCAAAACAACTTCTGTTTCTCACAGTAAGCTTATAAAGATGGACTAGAACTACAGCGAGTGGTTTCGTTCACTGAATGATAACAAGGTAAGTATAGATAGATAAATAGATAATATATATTCTTTCGATAGCAGGTATAATATCTGCTCGAGTTCTGAAAACAATAAATCAGAATGTGCCTTTAAGTTTGATATAAAACTATGAACAGATTATATCCGACAAATAGAGTATACATGTATATAAGATATTAGAGAGGCATTACAGAAGTTGGAAATTGGTATAAAAAAAAAAGATTTTGTTATCTACTGGATACAATTGAAATTGGTTGAATTATCAAAATTTTATTTCATAAATTTATAGTAAATAATAAAAGAAACTGTCTGGATCTGTTATGATCATTCGACAAAACATTTGGATGGACAAATCCCATACCTGTATATACTAATGAGTCTATAGTATCCAAGGCAATCCCCAATCCATTGATATATTAAAAACAAAATGAGTAGAAGACAGACATGTTCTAGTATTTTTCCCTAGTCGTATTACACATGAACCCATACCAACAATTTTGAAAGATCCAGCATGCCTGTCCAATTTCATTTTCCGAAAACAAATGGGTGAAATTGATGAACCAATCGCAAGCAACATCTTCTGCCAAGGTATCCACATACTACATTTGGAAATAATTCGTTTTGGATGCAGATACCAAAGGACCTTGTATCTTTATATGGGTAAATGGCCCCAAGTCAGGTGCAATGCAAAAGTACCAAAATAAAATACTTCTACTACAAGAAATTGTTCAATTGGCATGAAGTACAATATTATATTGTATACTCAGCAAAATTTCAAGGCACCGAGTCTCATCATTCTCGAGTAACAGGGCTGTAAAGGGTCCATTTGTGCAAAATAGATGATTCTGAGGTGAAAACAATTCCTATTGTTCTCTGTAAATACATGAAGAAAGAAACGATAACCAGAACCAGATTTGGTCTACGACTATGGAACAGCGAGTATGTATCAAGCTGGTTCAAGTTCTGGTTATGTTAATCTTTATATGTTTATAGAAAGAAACATGAGGTGTTTTCGCCTCAAAATTGGCGATTTTTCACGACGGCCGTGCTATTCGAGAATGATGATACTCAGTACCTTGAGAATTTTCTGGGTATACAATATATTATTATTGTAATACATGCCAACTGAACAATTTCTTGTATATGTAATGTTTTATTTTTGGCACTTCTACCGCATCTGTTCTGGGGTCATTTATCCATCTAAATATACGTGGTTCTTTGGAACGCATAAGTCTTCCAAACTTTATTGCTATGCATTTTTAACGACCCCCACGTTGCGTCACCTGCTGGCAAAAACACAATCACAGGTAGAATATTGTGACAAGGTATTTACATATCAAAACAGAAACAATTCAGTTGTCAGATTTCTGTAATTGTATTGTCAGGAAACGAAATATCAAGTTGGCTACTGGCGGTGCCACGTATGGGTGTGTGGGGGATTACCCATATTTGGGGAGTACCTGAAATTCATTTAATTTAGAATATTTCTGTTCTGATTTAGGGGGGGGGGCGGGTGTTCTTAATCTAAACGCTACTAAACAGCAATACTACTACAAGAGGCATATGTCTCTTTTGATAAAGTTAACTACCCATTTTTGGATAGCAATATTTCAAACCACGTATACATATCTCGTTTGGTAGCATTTTCTGAATTCTGTACAAAATGTGACGATTTTAATCAACGCCACAGAAAATTGTCGCAGAAGTTTGTCAATCAAAGCTACCACCAGACGGCACCATTCTTAGTTTCTCAAATTATATGATAAATCTCGTACTGACGAAAAAATACCATCGTAGTGTGCAAGAACTCTGGCTCTATGATAACTTCTGTTCAATTTCGCTTGATCCGGGGTTAGAGGTCTTGTGAACGTCATGTGTTTCAAATCTCCATGTGTTTCAAATCTTCAAAAGAACAATTACAATCAAAGCGACGCGTGACTGAGATACATCACACACTAGAAAACGATTAGGAGTTAACATCTATGAAGACTACTAATCCCGCACGGGACTCGACCAAATTTTCAGCACTAGAATTTGTGCTATTCTAAGATAGTGTTATCCCAAAAATAACGAAAATACTGTTATACGATCACTTTCTAAATGATATAAAAAAAAAATATATATATATCTATGAAGACTACTAGTCAATGATAAGGATTTAATGTTAAAAGGCATCCTCATGTGACTGTATCGCAGTCATCCTTGAAACCTGTTGACCATTTCTCTCTTGCAGGAAACCACCTTGTCATGTTTCAATTTTCATTTTATTCGGAATTGATGCTAACCGTCATACGAAAAAAAGGTCTTTCGATTATTGACGGAATATTGAATGTTGGATATGCCGCCTAATCTATACAGAGAACAATGGTTTGTACAGAATCTCCAGCCATGGTTCGTCTGACAAAGCCGTACATTGACAGAGACGGAGTTTGCTATAACTAAGACCACGGGTCGTGTCATTTTTTGCAGCTCTAAATCACATTTGTTACTACATGACCTCTCCGAATATATCAATATTTGAGCAAATTGGATGTCAGTGCAATCAGTTGTCAGTATCCGTATTTGTTTTGACTTGAGAGACGTCCACCTGTCATTTCTCCACTGATATCAAAGAGATCGTCCTCCAGGGCATTCACAGTATAAAGTCGGTTTGCCTAGAAACACACTGACGCACCCACAAACGTCGTCCTTTTATTGGCTGTTACTCTATACTACTATCCCTCATCAGGATCTTATTGTCCGTCTAAGTTCATTAATAGTATCTGTGTTCAAGAAAACTGATCGTAGATATATTAATGTCAGAAGTCATAAAGCATTCTGTAGCTCTACCACATACAAGAGATATCATTCATGTGCTGTTTCTTTGTTTATAGAGTTGCTTAAATTTCTCATTAAAAATACCTATGTGAAATTTGGCAACACAATATATCAACAGCATATAGGTATTCCAATGGGTACTAATTGTGCACCCCTGTTGGCTGACCTATATTTGTTCTCTTATGAATATAACTTTATGCAGGCGCTTTCAAAAATCGATCCAAGTTTCAAAGCCCGTTCCTTCTCATTCACCAACCGCTATATAGACGATCTTCTCGCTGTGGATAATCGCTATATAAATGACGCAGTGAAGAATATATATCCACCTTCACCGGATTTGAAGGAAACTACAGATAGCCGTACAGGCACATCATATTTAGACCTATACCTCTATAAAATTGAAGCGGGCATATCTCGTCGACTTTATGACAAAGAGATGATTACAATTTCGACATCATAACCTATCCCTTTCCGGACAGTAATATTCCAGTGGGACCTGCATATGGCGAACACATATCTCGCCTAGTAGCATTTGCTAGATCCTGTGTTGAACGTGGCGATTTTAACCGAAGTCGCAAAAAATTGTTGCAGAAACTTATAAAACAGGGCTATACCACCAAGCACCTCCACTCAAAGTTTCTCAAATTTGGCCACACATATCGCATAGTGATAGCAAAATACGTGTCTAATTCCGCTTAAGCCGTGGCTAAGGGCGGTATGAACCAATGTACTTTAAGATCCTCATGGTGCTCATATGAACAGTCACAATCAAAGCGTGGTTGAGATACATCATTCTCTAGATGACGACTTTACAACGTCTTTATTAAGAATACTGATCAGCGATACGGATTTGATATTTTTGATGTCTTCCCCGCATAATTGAAAACTGTTGACCGCTTCTCTCCTGCTAATAATGTTGTTTTGGGTAAACACTCAAATCAATTAATTGGCAAGCAGTGAACTGTATTCCGAGTTAATTTCATACTGAGAAGTCTGTTATCTGATACAGGTATACAGGAGAACTGAAATTTACTCAGGTGTTGATTCCGCGGGAATTGTAACTGATCAAGATAACAGGTGAGCTATGATTCAGCTCAGTTAATATAAGTTGGAAAGGGCTTGAACAAAGTCTCCTTTCTTAATGAATTTTGTTCAGGTGTTAAGTACGGCGGGAATTGTGGCTGGGCAATATACCAGGTGAGCTGTAACTCAGCTCAGCTGGTACAAGCTAGAAATGCCTTTAAAAGAAGGCCCTGGCACTATAAGCAATCATATTTTGAGAAAGTAACCATTCGGACAGTTGAGTAAGAATTTCTGCGATCTAATTTTATTTCGAATAGCCTTAGATGGCTTAAGTCATGTGATCATTCACATGGGTACTAATGACTTAGAGCGTAGCAGCATACCTCAGATATTAAGAACATTTTCTGAATTGTTTGACTACATTCAGAGTCACTGGCCAGTCACCCTAGTGGTGTCTAGTATTCTCCCCCGACCAATAGATTTCCCGTCGCGAGGCTTGAAGCTGATTAAGCTCAACGGAGAGTTAAATTTGTTATGTCAAGCAAGGCATCTTCAGTTCCTAAGGTCTTATAGGCCATTTCTTCATCAGGGAAAGCCTATATCTGCACTATTTTCGCCTAAAGATGGCCTGCACCTAAACCACAAGGGGACTAAATGCTTAAGAGCTTTTTTCATCGGGGTAATTCGTCATCTGTGGTAGGTTGGTCTGTTTTTCCTCTGGCAGTACGGTCTTACACAAGTGTTTAAGCTATCCAGTGGGGCGACGGCCTTAGTACATTGGTGTCCTTTCATCTTGTGGGATCTGTACGTGTCAGAGGAAAGAAGACTTATCAGTTACAATTGTGGCCACTGGTTTATTTTTTGGAGGGCCTGCGGCTTGGCGGGTATGTTTATATGTAAAGATGTACAGTTTTGTCGAGATTATTTTTGTTATTGTTGGCGTCTCGTTCCCGCATCCGCGGAGCTCACATGATAATATGTAGTAACATATATGAAGATGAATTCATATTGTGAATAGTGCTTATTTATTAATTTCAAGCGTACGTCTGTTCACTATATTTCTTAATATTTGGGTTGTAACTATTTGCTGGTTATGTCACGTATAACTAATGTATGCTCAAATGTATTTATGTTTCTAAACTTTACATTTGAAATAAGATATGTAACTGATCAATCATTCTGATGTGTCTATCATGAAATGTAGTTGATGGGGTGACTTGTATGGCTGATGGGTGACAATATTACTGTGTTCAATTATGTTCGATCTGGTATTTTCTCATCAGGCAATAAATGCATCTCATGTTAATGGTTGTATTTTGATTGCTGTTTGACAATTGTGTTGTTTTGGGTAAACACTCAAATCAATTAATTGGCAAGCAGTGAACTGTATTCTGAGTTAATTTCATACTGAGAAGTCTGTTATCTGATACAGGTATACAGGAGAACTGAAATTTACTCAGGTGTTGATTCCGCGGGAATTGTAACTGATCAAGATAACAGGTGAGCTATGATTCAGCTCAGTTAATATAAGTTGGAAAGGGCTTGAACAAAGTCTCCTTTCTTAATGAATTTTGTTCAGGTGTTAAGTACGGCGGGAATTGTGACTGGGCAATATACCAGGTGAGCTGTAACTCAGCTCAGCTGGTACAAGCTAGAAATGCCTTTAAAAGAAGGCCCTGGCACTACAAGCAATCATATTTTGAGAAAGTAACCATTCGGACAGTTGAGTAAGAATTTCTGCGATCTAATTTTATTTCCCTCCCACCCACCCCTTATGTCCATGTTGTTTATTTTCTGCACACGCTCCCCTTTATACGAGTCGGGGGTAGCGGGATGTTTATATGTAAAGATGTACAGTTTTGTCGAGATTATTTTTGTTATTGTTGGTGTCTCGTTCCCGCATCCGCGGAGCTCACATGATAATATGTAGTAACAGATATTATGATGAATTCATATTGTGAATAGTGCTTAATTATTAATTTCAAGCTTACGTCTGTTCACTATATTTCTTAATATTTTGGTTGTAACTATTTGCTGGTTATGTCACGTATAACTAATGTATGCTCAAATGTATTTATGTTTCTAAACTTTACATTTGAAATAAGATATGTAACTGATCAATCATTCTGATGTGTCTATCATGAAATGTAATTGATGGGGTGACGTGTATGGCTGATGGGTGGCAATATTGCTGTGTTCAATTATGTTCGATCGGTTATTTTCTCATCAGGCAATAAATGCATCTCATGTTAATGGTTGTATTTTGGTTGCTGTTTGACAATTCTGTTATATGGAAAAAGGAATAGGTCTTCTATAGGATTTCTATAGGATAGAAAATGGATTATAGACGCGGATATTTTTTAATGAACGATGGCTGAATTATGAATGACGGACTAGACGCTTGTTATTTGAACTCAGTTTAAATAATAATTGCAAACTGTACACTTTTTAGAGAATGTGGTTATTATGATGTCATATGTAATAATTCGCAATTCAATGACGATGTAATTGTATCTTTTATTAGTTTTCCGAGAAACAAATCATCAAAAATAAACACACAATGGGATCCTCTCCATTGTGCTTCCCGTGTAGCCTTATTGGATCAGTTTGGTCTCATGTCCGCAAGATTGTGAAAAAACAAAGCAGAGTTGGGACTTACGGTCACAGGGCCAAATGTGGAGAAGATATTGATCTGGAAATTCGTAACAATTTGGGTTGTCTCAGATGAAGGGAAGTCTGTCTGTCTCATAATGAACACAACTATAAGAAAAAATATGAAGACAGACCCGAGGAACCTTAGTGCAGGTTGTCTCACGTGTCCACTCTTTAATACTTCAGCTTCATTTAGTTCCGCGTTAACTGGTAACTCATATTCTGTTAACTCGTATGTTGATCTTAGTTGTTCTACTACAAACTGTATTTATTTCCTGTGTTTCCTGTAAGAAGTGTGGTCAACAGTATGTTGGCAAGACCACCCAAAGACTCCATCTTAGGGTGAACGGTCACAGAAAATCCGTTAGGAAAAAGCAATTGCTTATAGGTAGGCATTTTTCTGCACCCAACCATGGCTGGGATAACTTTAGTATTCAGATCATAGACGTCGTCTATCCATCTACTAAGGATTCCCCCTTTGGATTTGAGAGAAAAATCCGAGAGCGGGAATTATTCTGGATGCTAGAACTTGGGTCAGTGTTTCCGTTTGGTTTAAATGATAATGTCAGTGGGTTCGGCAATGCTACAAACCGCCGTTCAAATATATCCAACATTACCCAACTATTTAAACCCCATCAACGGAGACATCGCAGCCATGGTTGGCGAAAGTTTAATAGTTCGATGATTCACGATCATATCACTTTAAATTACTTAGTGGGTTTAACTAACGCACCCAATAGTATACATAGCTTACGTACAGTTCTGTATGCGTTACCTCTGAGAGCTTTAAATCAAATAGCCAGAGATATACAGCAATCTGCGTCTTCAGGAAATATAATACCATCAAAAATCATTAAAGTATGTCAAGATATAGCGTATTTTCGGTTGTATCGTCCAGTGAACATAATCGAAACATCTCAAGATCGGCTTTTCTTGAAACTTAGATAAAGGACTGGACATCATTAATTTACCTCGAATCCTGAATGATCCAGAGATACGCAACGCTGTACCAAACTATTTTAAGTTCACAGAATCTCCTTGCATTTCATATAAGTACACTAAATCTATAGCCACCAAAATATTCAATTACTCCAATGCTGTCCAGGAGTTTGACTGGAACTTATACACGTCAGGAGGCTATAGTTGTGATTGTGAATCGTCGAACTTTATCTATACACCATGCAAACATATTGTGACTGGTGTCCTTGATGTGGTGAGTGATAAGGATCTGAAATTAATCCTGATGAAAGGACCTAAATATAGAGAGCCAAGAAGAATAAATCTGAAGGCCGACCAGAAGATAGTCCTGTCTGCATTGGAACAGTACGTTATTGATTGGTCTAAGCGAGAAAAAGTTGAACCTACGGTACTCGCTGATTGGCTGGACCTCACCAAGAGCAAGGTCGTTGAAACAATCCGCCATATTGACAGAAGTTCTCTTCCCCTAGCAAAACAAGTACTGAGAAACTTCAATTCGCAAGAAGTTTTAGCAAATCTCCAGAGTAAATTCGTCATAGTCCCAGCAGACAAAGCTCCGAATAATATAATATTCATATGTAAATATTACTATTACCAGGTGCTGGTTGAGAATTGAGTGTAGACATATCTTCATCAAATACGTCTACTTACTCCCAAACTGCATTTACTCTGGAAGATTTATTTAACAATCACAAAAAGTTTCTCAAGGAAAGAGGTATTTGTCTTCCAACCAATCATAGCGACATACCAAAAATATACTGGACGCCCAAAATGCATAAATCACCATACAAAGCTAGAGCTGGTTCTAGAAGCTGCACCACCAAGCTTCTTTCAACCCTATTGACGAGGGCCCTTCAGGAGGCAAAAGCATTTTGGGAAAGGTATTGCGCCATTATTTCTAAGAACTCTGGCGTTGAATGTATGTGGATATTGAAAAACTCAAAATGTCTTACGGAAGAACTTGATGCTAAAGGTCACATACCGTACAGACATGTATCCACATGGGATTTCTCGACTCTATACTACAATCCCTCATCAGGACCTTATTGACCGTATAAGTTCATTAATAGTATCTGTGTTCAAGAAAACTGATCGTAGATATATTAATGTCGGAAGCCATAAAGCATTTTTTAGCTCTACTACATACAAGAGATATCATTCATGGGATGTTTTTTTGTTTATAGAGTTGCTTGAATTTCTCATTAAAAATATCTATGTGAAATTTGGCAACACAATATATCAGCAGCATATAGGTATTCCAATGGGTGCTAATTGTGCACCCCTGTTGGCTGACTTGTATCTGTTCTCTTATGAATATGACTATATGCAGGCGCTTTCAAAAACCGATCCATTCAAAGCCCGTTCCTTCTCATTCACCAAACGCCATATAGACGATCTTCTCGCTGTGGATAATCGCTATATAAATGACGCAGTGAAGGATATATATCCACCTTCACTGGATTTGAAGGAAACTACAGATAGCCCTACAGGCACATCATATTTAGATCTATATCTCTATAAAATGAAGCGGGCATTCTCTCTCGTCGACTTTATGACAAAAGAGATGATTACAATTTCGACATCGTAAACTATCCCTTTCTGGACAGTAATATTCCCGTGGGACCTGCATATGGCGTATACATATCTCGCTTAGTAGCATTTGCTAGATCCTGTGTTAAATGTGACGATTGTAATCAACGTCACAAAACATTGGTGCAGAAACTTAAAAAACAGGGCTATTCCACCAAGCGCCTACACTCAAAGTTTCTCAAATTTGGCGATACATATCGCATGCTGATAGCAAAATACGAACGTAGCGTGCAAGATCTATGGCGCTACGTTTCGTAACTTGTGTCTAATTCCGCTCAACCCGGGGCTAGGGGCCGTATGAACTTATGTACTTCAAGATCCTCATGGTACTCATATGAACAGTCACAATCAAAGCGTGACTGAGATACATCTTTTTTTTAGATGACGACTCTATAACGAATATTATGGATTAAGAATACTGATCAGCGATACGGATTTGATATTTTTGGAACATCATGATGTCTTGCCGGCATCATTGAAAACTGTTGACCGCTTCTCTCTTGCAGGAAACAAGCCTATGTTTATTTATACTATGATTGTCTTTTTGAATTTGGTGCTAATACTGTTATATGGAAAATGGAATAGGTCTTTGGATTATGGACGCGGATATTCTCTAATGGACGACGGGTGGATTATGAATGACGGACTAGACGCTTGTAATTTCAAGCCCAATTTTTTCATCTAAAATTGTAAACTTCCGGTTTGAAAAAAGGCAGAACTTGCGCGGAAACGTCTTTGCACACACTGCTAAATGGGCTCTCGTGAGACTTTTACGAGAGCTGCGTGGGAGTGATCTCCATTTATGTAATTGATCTGCCCGTTGAGGGCGCTGTGATTAGCGTGGAGTGAGGACATTGATCTTGGCTAGAGGAAAGAGATAAATCTGTCAGTGTCATCAACGTCTCCCGATCGAGAAAAAAAAACCAAAAAAACTTTGCGTTCAAATTCTACAATGCCTGAAAAAAATGGAGAAACTAGTTGGAACACATGACAGTATGGTGAAAAAAAAGTTCCAGTAGGGGTGACAAGCTGAAGTACAAGGAAGACAAGTAAAAAAAAAATAGTTGCTACTGGACGGTAACTTTCAAAAACGGATTCTTTGCAAATTTGGTATGTGGATAACTTGCCACAGGATATCACTCGAGAATGCTTTTCATGCTGGGTACTGAATGCTAAGGTTCAAAGCCAAATAATTAGTTTCAATGTCGGGGGACTTCAGACGCTCTGGTTTTCATTAAAATTTTCTCTGAAGCACCAAAATAATTAATGGAATAAATCATCAAATTATTGTACTTCGTACATTCATCCTGTTATGAATGTCACTTTAGGTAACTAAAGCATTACACATAACACAATCTATACGCGTCATGATCCAATTTTGGGGAATAGGAAAAACTCTCTAAAGATCACAGCCAAACATCAAAACCATAAAATCACACAGGTAACGGCAGCCTTTCGAAGTCCACGAGTTCTAGTTATAGTCAAATATGACGAGCAATAATTTGAAAACCACACAGACGCTTATTTTGGATATTTATCTTCACACGTACGAAGTGACAGTATTGCCTGGGTAGCTGCTTATCAGTCAAAATGCAGTAGACTGATGTATTTCTCTATACTTCCAACGACAATGTTTGTACAAGACTATTTTTTGACAATGCAGTCGCAATACATACAAGGACACAACTATACAGACTTATGTAGAAGGCAAACTGAGAGTTCAACCACAGTGGATCCGGAGGATCGACGGAGCGGCCTGATTTTACACGTCACTTCCGGCGATGACGTCACTTCCAACAGGGGATGCCACCTAAAAGGGGGCAATTAAGGGTATTTAGGTGGTAATTAGGGATAATTAAGTGCAATTATCGATAATTTTGAATGAGGCAGGCGTGTCAAAGGAAAGGCAGACGTGTCGAATCGCAATTAGGCGGTAATAATGAATAATTAAAAGTAATCATGATCCATGATAAATAATTAGGAATAATTAAGACGGGCGGAAAATAGAGGGATAAGTTATGGTTACTGAGATAATTATGCCAAGGGCGCCAGTGTACTGATAATAAGATAATAAGAAATTACAAGCGTCTAGTCCGTCATTCATAATCCAGCCGTCGTCCATTAGAGAATATCCGCGTCCATAATCCAAAGACCTATTCCATATTCCATATAACAGTATTAGCACCAAATTCAAAAAAACAATCATAGTATACATAAACATAGGCTTGTTTCCTGCAAGAGAGAAGCGGTCAACAGTTTTCAATGATGCCGGCAAGACATCATGATGTTCCAAAAATATCAAATCCGTATCGCTGATCAGTATTCTTAATCCATAATATTCGTTGTAAAGTTGTCATCTAAAGAATGATGTATCTCAGTCACGCTTTGATTGTGACTGTTCATATGAGTACCATGAGGATCTTGAAGTACATGGGTTCATACGGCCCCTAGCCCCGGGTTAAGCGGAATTAGACACAAGTTACGAAACGTAGCGCCATAGATCTTGCACGCTACGTTCGTATTTTGCTATCAGCATGCGATATGTATCGCCAAATTTGAGAAACTTTGAGTGGAGGCGCTTGGTGGAATAGCCCTGCTTTATAAGTTTCTGCAACAATGTTTTGTGACGTTGATTAAAATCATCACATTTAACACAGGATCTAGCAAATGCTACTAAGCGAGATATGTATACGCCATACCGGAGTACCTATTATTTCCCGATTTCTTTTCATTCATTGTACAGCTATTAAAAGCCGATGCGCTTAATTGCAATTAATTATATGGGAGATTGGCACCAATGTTCATTTACTACATCCACCACAACGACAATCACCCCTATGCACCGGGCAGTGCATTATGTTGCTGACCGTCGCTACAATACCTCTATACAGCACCTATAGAATAAGCATTGTTAATGATCGTCCGCAGTACCATGCCTATTGTATCGTGTTCGGCGGAGCGTTAATTGCTCCTACTGCCCGCTCTAAACAAGTATGAGCATTTTATCGATCGGAAAGCTTATACTATTGTGTTAGTCACCAACGATTTACAATACCCTTATAGCGTATATATACAGTGTGCGTTGTTAATGACCGCTTGCAGTATAATGACTATTATATCGTGTTTGGCGGAGCATTAATTGTCCCTTTTGTCCGCTTTATGCAAGTTTGGACATGTTATTTATCGGACAACTTATACTATTGTGTAAGTCACCAACGTACTCGCATTCATTTACAATACAGTACAGTGTATATACGGTGAACATTGGTAATGATCGCTCACAATATAATGGCTATAGTGTTGTGTTCGACGAAGCTTAAATCGCTAGTAGAGGTTAACATCCGTTTGGGCCCGCTGACACTCACAAACGCCCGCTAGCTCCCGCAAACGCCCGCGGACGCCCACAAACACCCGCTAGCGCCCGCTGACGCCCGCTAGCACCCGCAAACTCCCGTCTCAACGCCCGTCGACATCAGAGAGAAAGAGAGAGAGATCAACCCGTTCACAAGTTTTCATATATTTTATTGTTCTCAATGTTACGTCGTACCCAAGCTGGGGAGCCGCGTTGAGTATGTTTACAAGAGTGATATCAGTCTTAATCGCGCTCTTGCCATTGTTCGTGCATTCTTGAAGTTCATCTTCGGTCATCTCCGACATTCACTTTCGCTTTATTTCTTTATTTCAGCATTCGACAAGAAGCTCCGTAAATCACCGTCAGTTTTACTGTTCTCATATTTATCCAGTAAGAATGAGCCCTCCTTCCTCATCAAACTCACTGTCTACCAATCCGGGAAAGTCCGAGGGCAACATGTCCTTGAACAGCTTTTTCCGCATCTTGATAGCATTTTTAGTAGGGCCTCTCTGGGCGGTAACCCAATAACCTCTTCTAAGTAGCTCTTCGTTTTCATGATGACCTTATGGTTACGATCTCTCTTCATTTCAAGAGGAATCAAGGTATATTTTTCATACAGAGCCATTGCCGATTTTATAATTCGGGGTTACATGTTGATATACCCCTTCTGTAAGGTCTCTTCATGCTGTCCATCTGTCTGGATAGCATTGGCGCGTGTATCAATAGCCTTATCTACAATGCGATCCCAAAATGACGGCTCCCCGTCGTTTGTGTCTGGGTCACCCAAACTTTCGCTTTTCTGGGATGAGCTAATGCTGTTCGCGTCAGAGAATGAGTTTTCATCACTGCCATCGCCTGACGATGAGCTCTCAGTATTCGTATCAACGCGTAGACAGTCACTGTCTACATTAGAGACCTTGTCGATGTCTTAGTACCCTTGGCTATTCTTCCGATGTCTAACCATATCGTGGTACCTGGAGAACGATCGGTTACACTCAGAGCAAGAATAAGACATGTTGAGCTAAGCGACAAAGGAGAAGTGTGCTAGTCTTTTTAATAGGGTTGTATTTATGAATGGTTGTCGCAGCGCCATCTATACACCGATAGGAACAATTCCCGCTATGCATGGACAAGCCATCACGGCGTAATGCTTTGACGTACCCCCGCCACCAACACCCGCTAGCGCCCGCAGACGTCAGCTAGCGACCGCAAACGCTCAATAGCGTCCACAAACGCCCGCTAGCGTCCGCAAACGCGCGCTAGCGCCCACAAACGCCTGATAGCGCCCGCTGACACGGGAGCTAGCGAGCGTTTGTGGGCGTTTGCGGGCGCTAGCGGGCGCAAGCGGGTGTTTGCGGGCGCTAGTGGGAGTCAACGGGCGCCTGCGGCCGTTGGTGGCGTTGACGGGTGTCGAAGTTAAGGAGGTAACGTCAAAGCATTACACCGTGATGGCAACCAATCGGATAGGACACCGTCGATGCATAGCGGGAGTTGCTCCTATTGGCGTATAGATGGCGTTGCGACAACCATTCATTCATCAGGCGATGACAGTGATGAAAAAACTCATTCTCTGACTCGAACAGCATTAGCTCATCCCAGAAATGCGAAAGTTTGGGTGACCCAGACACGAACGACGAGCAGCCGTCATTCTGGGATCGCATTGTGGATAAGGCTATATACACGCCGATGCTCCCCAGACAGATGGACAGGATGAAGAGACCTTACAGAAGGGATATATCAACATGCAACCCCGAATCAAAAAATCTGCAATGGCTAATATACATTGATTCCTCTTGAAATGAAGAGAGATCCTAAGCATAGGGCCATAATGAAAACCAAGAGCTACTTAGAAGAGGTTATTGGGTTACCGCCCAGAGAGGCCCTAAAAATGCTATCAAGAAGCGGAAACAGCTGTTCAAAGACATGTTGCCCGCGGACTTTCCCGGATTGGTAGATACTGAGTCTGTGGTGGTGATGGATTGGCTTAATGTCACACTCAAGGCTGTTTCACTCATATGGTGACAGTCAGTTTGGTTGGTGGAGGAAGCCGGAGTACCCTTGCCTGCGCCATGTTGAATTCCAATTCGAATCACCATTTCTTTATTTTAAGTGTACCAGTGAATTATGCCAACTAAGAATAGGAATCTGGATTTAAACGAAAGCTTATGTTGACCAGTTCATCAGACAATAGTTCAATATACACGAATTTGTCCAAAGGTGAACGAAACCGAGCCAAAAGAGAAACAAAAAACTGAATAGGGGGCCAAATAACGACACTACAGAAGAAACAATGGAGGGAGCACAGGCTAGTAACACAAACGAGAGTCTGGAAGTAGCCGACATGTTAAAAGAAATAAATACACAGATAGCTATATTAAAAGAGGGGTCCATATCGAAGTCGAAGCTCAAAAAAGTCTTGCTGAATGTTAAAGACGAGATCACGGAAAATTCACAAAACGTGTTGAACAACTTGAAAGTGAAATGTATAGACTAGCCAGCGAAAATGATAGTTTGAAAGAGGACCTAGAAAAAGCTGATTCTCAGGTTGAATCATCGGGCGAACAGGCTACAAGAGCAATCGAGGTTGCACTGGCAAACCAGACAAAATCCAAAGAGCTAGAGAAATACACTCGACTAGCTAGTGTTCGTATTTGGGGCTTGCAGGGTGATACACCAAGTGAAACTTGGTATGATTGTACGCGTAAGGCGACTGAGCTACTGAACAAAATTACATATGGATGTAGCTCCCATCCGACATAGATGTCGCCCATAGGGTAAGAAAAGTACCCTACGATCGTCCGAGACCTATACTCGTCAAATTTATGAGTCGGCCAACACAAATTGAGACCATTGCGAGAAGGAAACAACTGAAGGGGTCAGGAATACAGGAGGACCTAACCCGAGTCAATCAAGCCCTGTTGATGAGAGCGGTAACAAAATCTACGGCCGAAGACCATACCGACGCTGCATGGTCACATAATGGACGGATCTATGTGAAATTGTGCAGAGCTACTCGGTCCACCATGATCACCTGTGACAGGGACTAGATCAACCACCCAGCTTTCACGGACGTGTTGTCAGTTCCACCCCAAGGTACAGAGCCAGAGACAGTTCGACACGTTGGGCTATAAATTCCGATGAATTCCATTTACTGACGACTGTCTTATTATCATCGGCGTAATCAGTACAGATATAAAATATATCAAACCAGCTCAAATATGCAATAGAAGATTATGACTTAAGATTATACACACAGGGAGAAATATAGCAAAATACCATGAGCCTTACATGCACAATCACAATTCTTTTACATAATCGACAAAAAAGCCTTCGTATAGGGGTTTATAAATGTGAACAAATAAGCATATCAGTCAGCTTATACTCCTACATGTAACTGCTAGTTTCTACGGGTCTGGTTTGAACTGGTTTAAAACTAGGTGTTTTTTGTATTCATATTGCACTGTTATTTTCACTGTTCGACCTCTATTCCAGAATAGAATACATAACTCAGCCAAGAATGTCAAACCAACCAAAACCAACACTGCAAAAGAGATACGGCGATATATATCTATACATATGCCGAAACATTGAAAATCGGATAAAACTGAAAAGGCAGCTAAATGTCTATGCTTCTAGCATCTGTCATTAACATCCGTATTGGCATTCATATTCTTGGCGTTTATGCGTAACGGTTTTTGGTCGGTTTATCATATGGTTTACACATTGCATTACCAGAGTGTATGTCGCATTGCTAATGTAATGTAAGTATGTGGAATATGATTATTTTGGGTCACTTGTGTCACGGAACCTAGTTACCGATGTCAAACCAGCCCAGACCACTTTGTATCCAGACCATATCAGTCGTGTTAACATATCGAGATTGCAGCAAACTTATCACTGTGTTGTCATTAGATTATAAGAGTGTTTTTTTCTAAAGTAACCCGTCAGAAAGGTGACCATATCTACATACAATTTACGAAGACACCAGTACTGTGGCTCACATGTGTCAGTTTTGATGTGAGCTGGTTTGAATTGCCTCTATTATATGTGTATGGCTTGTACAAAGTATGTATTGGCTAATATTCTTTTAGTGGGTATCATTATCAATATTAAATGTATATGTTTCCTATCATTAAATCTGCACGGTAAGACATGAAAATCTGGCCCTCTTTGTCAAACCAACCAAAAACCATTTTAAGTAGGATCTAAGCCTGGAATGCATCATTTGAGTGAACTTTCTATGTCAAGCTTGCTCACAATCACAATTCTCTTGCGGGTACATCACCCGAGCTCAGTATTAATTCATAGTGTACACAGTAGAGTCCATGTAACCCTTTTGAGGAGACAACAATAGGCCTTGTAAGTACGCCTCGTCTGGCCAACTGTTTGTGAGCATAAGAAATAAGTCTACTGTTAGCATTACTCCCTGTCAAAGCCAGAAAGTAACGGCGTGCCAAGTACAATGACGAACTAACGATTGAACCGCGTGAGTATTTGTTTTTGAACGTGGCGCGATTTTTTGGGGATACTGGTTTTTCAAGTTAAACTGCTCCGAGATATCAGTTAAAATAAAATTTTATCACAAACATGCTGCAATACCTAAGCAGTATTTCCGAGGGAGTTAAGGTATAGACAAGTAATAAACGTGTTTTCTTAAGCATATCTTATGTTGTCACAAATGACACAAAAAGCAGTACGCGTTTCTTTCTTTCTTCTGCGTCAGGTTCTTTTCGAGGATTGCTTAAAGCTGACATGACCTTATTTAATGCACGAATGTTAGTGAAAAAAATTATATATTCACAGATTATAGCTCCCGTTGAATAATACCCGCCGGAACTAATCCAAATGAAAGTGCCGAGTTTACGACGCCATTCTGCCAACTTCTCATCCGAGTTCCGTTGCCTCTGTCGCATACATAAAGCCGGAGTCGACCGAGAACCTTGCCAGTCTGAACTGGCGCTCGAACTGTGCACATCATATTTATGCTGTCGTTGTCACCAGCCCAAATTCGAGCTCTGTGAGCATCATATTATATCACACATTCATTCGCAATCAATATAAATATATCTGAAAAAATGAGTAATAAAATGAAGGATCTGACAACTCACACGATTTAGACATACCGTTCAGTATTTCCTCAACACAATGAAACTTGTTGGTCCCGTCACCAGTTTCCACAGGATTGTATTTCAAATTACCTCACTCGGCAAAGAGAGCGCACGAAGAGACTATTCTTCGTTTGATAATTCTTGAGGCTCTATACGATGCACTCCACATGCCATCTCTTTTTCAATTCCCGATATGACGATATTGCTCCAGGCCCACCCATGTTTACCGTTTACTGTGCCGGGGGAGGGGGGGGGGGGCGAGAGTTGCTGTTGCCGTTGGAGACTATTTGTGCAAAGCGGAATGGCAAATACGAAGTTACAAACTGAGAGCCCTTATTGTGAGTGTCAGCCCGTCCAGTATTTTTGTGACCTATCCACCAGTTGTATAGAAAGATGAAATCTCTCAGCATTCGTGGTTGGGAAATCTGGTGTAACTGCCCTCTAACCCTTGACCTTGGGTTGCTGTGACAACTTGAATTGGTCACTTCCGGTGACGTGAAAAGTTGATCTAGAGAAATGGCCGCAGATTCCGACAAATATCCGGAAAACGAATTTGCATCTAGCCAAATAGGTCTAGATAAACCATCTTAGGTCCTCATGGGTTGTGCAGGGTCTCCTATTGAAATGTTCGTCGAGGGTACTTCGGATCATGTTACTGGGGATGCGAAATGAGATTCTGGACAAACACAAAATTCTGAATAATGGATATTACAGGACATGTCGCCAGGAATGGTGGACATTACACCCATTTGTTTACAAGGGTTGTGGGATAGCGCGGGCGATAGTTTGCAGTCAACAAGGCATGATGAGTCTGTCTAGCCAAGACAGACTCTAGACAAGTTACCACCTCCTGCATGTTATCGGAGTTGCAGAATTAGATGTGACTGGATGGGGTTATGTGCAAATGAGTGAGTCAGTGAGTGAATCGTGCCCAGCGCACGTCTCAACGCAGTGGCTCTAATGATGGGGAGTAAGATCCCTGCACTCATACACCCAACTATATCTAGCATCTAATGTCTTATCGCCTTGACGCAATCAAATGAGAGAAAGAAGGATGAACAACAACAACGAGCATGTTGCATTTATACAAGCATTTTGTGAATTACACATTTTATTTATCCCCTACGTCATCACATGGCAACAAAACTGGGATCCGCGATGGGTGCGTTTACTATTCGCCTATGCTATTGTAAGTGTATCAGACGCATCCTCGTTCGCCCTTATCCGTGTGAAATGACCATCCATTCGTTCTGGTCTATCCCTAAGAGTCTTCGGACAGTCCAGAGTACTGTGATGCCAACATATCCTGGAACTGCTGTTTTCACAATTTGATCGCGGTTTTCACCGCCTCTGTGGGGTGGTAACCCTACATCCGCTTCCGATGATGACGTCATTTCCATCTATGGTATCACTTAAATCTATACGGTATCAGCAGCACCCCCAGGTGAGGACACATCAGTGAAAGGACATCGTTTCGGGCTGTGACATCACTTCCATCAAGGGCGATTCCTGATCGCCAAAGAATGTGTCAATCTAGCAACAGGACTCAGGAGCTGCGAAAGTGACCTCTGACATAGCGGAATTCTGGGAGCGGAAACGGGATCATGTTCGCGCATGTACACAATTAATTTGCGGCGAAACTTTTCTCCAACATGGCTGCACCCTGTGAGGTTGACCATGCCGCCCCAAGGCACCAACTTCTATTATTCAACATAGAAATGCTTTTGTATAATTTGAATGTAGTATGTTCTTATGATTAAAAGTAACTTCATTACACAATAAAATGCGATCGCTCGATTATCAAAGGCGCTATTTCGTAGACGGCTCACTACGTGATTGCCATACGCTCCCCACGAGAGGATCTTTGTTCGTTCTCTGTGAAAGGCTAAGTGCCACAAATTCGGAAATAGCCGAACTTGAGATTGAGCATGTGCGTGCAATGACGTTATGGCATCGCGATAGAGCGTTATGCCGTTACGATATAGCGTTAAGGCGTTCAGACGAGTGTGAAGCCTAACGACGGGAATTGACGCGCGTCACAACGTTTCGTTGATTGCCCATTCCTTAGGATATCACGTGAACATTGAAAGGGAAAATTCATTTTGAAAATTCAATTGATGAATAAACGCTTAATTGAAACCAGTATAGATGAATATACATTGCATTCTTGTGAGAAAAAAGTGTTATTTCATATGGTCATGACCAACGCTGTATTTGGCAGACGATGAGTTGTTTCTAGAATCATTAACGAACAAGATAACGGGAGAACTACAAAGGAAAGGCGATAAAGAGAAAGTTAGATTGAAGAAGTTGCAGGCGTCAGATCCGATATTCAATATTCAGCCTTCGTACATAAAAGAATTTCCGCGTCAATAATCGAAAGATCTAATTCGTAAGACAGTCAGCACCAATTGTAAATGTGTATGAAATAAAAATAATATAATAAAAACGCCAGAGGGTTTCTTACAAGAGAGAAGCGGCCAAGAGTTTTCAAGAATGTCAACAAGAGGAAATATGTTCTTTACATAAAATCCTAATCACTGACCGTTATTCTTTATCCAAATTAATTTTCAATTCGTTTTCAAGAGCATGTATCTCAGTTATGATTCCATTGCGGTGGTTCGTTGACTTAGTAGAAAACATATATAACAAAATTCAGCAAGACTATATAAATACTCTAGAAGAATGTTGTGAATACAAATCAGTAGTAGTAAACAAAATTGGAATGAGATTGGGCTGATGATACTATGCTAATATTTCCCCTATCTGGTTGCAGACCCTTTTAGATCTTCCCCTATTAGTTTATCAAAGACTGATTTAATCTGCTAGAAATAAATGCCGGGGTGAGTAGCCTATATAAATGACGCTCAATAACTGTAAGGGTCTTCAATTCTTTAAAAGATTTCTAGATTTCCCAGACTTGGGGTTATTACTGCACCATGTCGCTGGCTTGTAGACGATTTACCACTTTTATATCCAGACTTTATAGACCATAATACCTAATGACGTATTTATTGACAGATTTAAAAAAAGAATGTGGAAATCGATCCAGGCCAGAGCTATTGTCATTTTCCCGAATTTTTCATAGTGACACAAGTCAAACAAAAGTCATTTCGCCCTCATTTTTTTCTGATTCTTCTATATTCAGTCTAAGGCGTGCTCATTTGCACATGCGTCTTTCTTAATATATTTGTTTTCATAGTATCGCTTTTGCCCGTTCGTTATTGCCTTAGTAAATACATTCCGTGTCCACATTTAGATGTGTCAAGTTTTTTTGTATAATTTCTTCTTTTCAGGCCTAATAGTCCAGTCAATATGTGAAAACAATTTTTCATAAAAGCATGGAATTCGGCATAGAGATACATGGTGGTCTGGGGAGCATTTCCAGATATGGAGCCACCGCGAACTTTTCAAAATGACCGTCAGAAGCCCATATTATCATCTAGAATTCTGCACTGTTGTATCTGTTTGAAGATATTGTTGTTGGTCATTTGTCAGAATATTGATAGAAAATCTCATATCAGTCATATATATATTTGTATATTATTCCTGTTGAAGCGCTGTTATTTTAGGGGTATATATCATGATGAATATTTCACAATAGCTATGGTGTAATATCGACCACCTTGGATATCCAAGATGGCTGCCATCTGAGTCTTATATTAATTCATATCTATATATCTATTCCAATGACCTCTCGCTAACGTCGAGGTTAAGGTGACTCCACTATAAATTTGTGTATTCTAGGAGGGTATTACCGGTCATGTCGGGTTTCGAATTGGCGACCACAGGAAAAAAAAGATATTCAAAATCTTATTGAAAAAAATGAAACCGTCCAAGTCTCTTACCTTAGCCTACACTACCTGCTTGAATCAGATTGTTATCATAACATTGACATTTTCGATCTACATAATTACTAAATTATAATTATGCCGTAGGGGGCTCCACACGTTCTCGATAGTCTTCAAGTTGATGAAAGTACAAGTTCATATCAGTGATAGGCGTCTATGGATTCAGTACTATTACTATGCATATATGATAATAGATCATAATGTGAATACATAATATACACGCTCTCCTCTTGATACAATATTACAAACTGCATGTAGCAGTTCATCTGTACCGTCATGAAGATGCGGTTATATACCTGTCCACATCATATCTTACAATCTGAAAAATAGAAACACATGGTCAGAGAGAACTAACTGTATTACAGAAAAGGCAAACTACACTTCTCATGTGAACTCCCATCCCTTGGAATAAAAGAGACACAGTTTACATACAATGGAATGGTTGAATGCTAATGTGAACTCTCATCACCTGACATAACAGAGACAGTAGAGGGCATACGATGGCAGGGTCGAATGCTCCGAAGCGTATCTCTGTTTAATCTACCTAGCACATAATCAACGTTAAGCAGTCCAAATCGTCGATGATGAGCCAATCAAAGCATACAGCGATGAAAAAGTTTAATGATGCTAATAAGACATGATTTTCATGTCATTCAACCTCGATGGAAATTTGCAAAACATGCAAGGTGCTTAAACGACCGCTCGAGCTTCAGATTAGTTACAATACGAAACGCATTGCCAGTGATTTGCCTGCTATAACATTTATAACGATGAATGGAATTAAGAACAAGACTCAAGAAACCTTGAGGGAAGATGCTAACCCGTAACAACTTGACTAGTTTATTCAGTGATGGTTTACGAGGTGATTGAACTCGTCGCATACGCGCAGTATCTTGTACCGTCCCACGCTATTGACTGCTTCTCTCTTGCAGGAAACTAGCCTATATTTATGTATACTATGATTGCCTTTTTGAACTTCGTGCTAATACTGATATATGAAATATGGAATAGGTCTTTGGATTATGGACGCGGATATTCGTTAATGGACAACGGCTAAATCATGAATGACGGACCAGACGCCTGTAATTCACAGTTTACTTTACTGCCATTAAACCAAGACATACATCTAGACATAGATATATAGACATAGATATATATAATAATACATTTATACAGGGAATGATGTATACTTCATATGATTTTAGACATATTTCGCTCAAAACATATAAGTCAACCCTGATAAGAAATGCATGAGCATAATTTTCGCTCAAAACATATGTCAACCCTGATAAGAAATTGCATGAGCATGAGCTGGAATATGCAAAACATAGTAAGTTTTTTTAGCAATGGCCTCTCGAGAGAAAGGACGAGTTGCGGTAGGATAGCGGACGGTACTACGCTGACCTTCTATTGTCAAGTCGCTATTATGTGAAAGCTCTGTGACGCTGCACGAAACAGCGGATTCCCTATGTCTAAAAATAAATGACACCGGTTTCGAGGTTAGGCCACTCCAAACGAATTTATCGTTTCACATAGAACATAACAAATATATGCACTTTCATTCTAGTATTTTACTCAATTTGTCTTTGTCATTTTCTGACAGTTTCATTTCAGACTTCATGTAATAAAAGTATATGATTGAGATATAATACAGACCTATATACAGTTCGGTTTGAAGCTACAGATACAGTATATATACAGTTTGTATTCCGCTGATCGTTTTCTCAGTCACTATCATTGGCACTGCTGTCCTCTGTATCCGTGCTGGGAATATTCGCGGCATCCTGCAGAAGAGGCGTTAGTCTGTCCGGTTTACGACTGTATTCCTCGTGTCTTGCAAATGACAAGTACCAGATGATACTTGCGACGTGAGAGCAGCATCCCACAGTTCGGGCACCAACAGGACATTGACAGTACCATCCATCAACTGATCCGTCACTAAACTGTATCCACAGCTTGTGTTGTTTTAAAAACGTGTGTCTTGACTGGATGCGGGCATGGACTATATCAGATGTGGCTTGGCTTACAAAGATGCGCGGTTTCCCCTCTTGCAGGTATTCGTCCACATAACTGGAGGCTTGTTTCACCTGGTACACACCGAATGTCAGCGACCGAATTTTCTCTTCCGATAATTTTGGGAAATCGGGAAGGGCGCCCGAAGTATCGATCGGTGACCAGGTTGAGGACCCGTGCTCGAGGTGAACTTCTGTATTGACACGTTCTTGAACGACGTTAGCTGTTTTGGCGATCTCAAGCATCTTTACGGCAACGTCACAATCTGCAGGGTTATTTGTCGCCACTGGAGGCCTGTATTTGTTGCACAAAGCAGCCATAACATGGATGCATTCTTGAAGATTGTGAACATCTGCATTTGGAACCACTTTGTCTAGGTAACGCCACTGCTTTAACCGGCCGTTTACACTTTCCACTGCCCAGCGAATCTTGGTTACTAACCTAGATGTGTTAGCATCTTCACAAGACAGTTGTTTTTTTCCTTTGTCCAAGAAGCACGGTGACTCGATTTGAAATCCACAGTTGTGTAAAAATGGCAGCGCATCTCTGAAACCACGGTCCAGAATGAAGATGTCCTCTTCTTGCAGCCACTGCATCAAATTTTCGGCATTGGTTTTCAGGGTATGGACAGCTATGGACACGTCATTATTCTTCCCGTCGGCAAAGTAAGGTTCTAAAAGGCTGACAATGTAGCCATCGGTAGAAGTGACGACCATTGGCTTAACAAGGGGACGGTGTTTGTGCATACTAAAGCTGCGTCATTGAAAATGGTACTCTTCTGTATATAAACATAGGTTCCATCAAGAATGAGAATAGCTGCATCAGAAACCCATGTACTGAAGAGCTGGATGGCGAGATCTGTGGTATGCCCCTCAATAACTTTCATTCGTGTAATATGCTGGAATCCAAAATATAGATGCACAAAATCTGTGGTTAGGGCTGCCTTTGCCGATTGTATAATTCTGGACACCTGATAGCGTTTGTTGATGCAGCAAAGTGTTCCCAACAATCTGTGGATGATTAAAAATGCGATTTTGAGTTAAGTTCAATGATGTCTTGATTATATTTATGTCAGCTAATCTAATTCATTTTATATATCCTTTATTGGGGATATTAAGGGAGAGCTGATTATGCGTTTCTGTAGACCTAGATATAACACAAAATATTGAACGTTTGAGAAACATTTCTAAGAAAAAAAGCTCCAATAATATGCAGATTCAATGACAGACCCGTTCTTAACTTGAGGAGTAGCATCCCAATAGCTTGTCTGGTGGACCTCAGCCTGGTACTTCGCATACTGTGAACATGGGAAATCAAATCAAACTCATTGTTTCGCAGGCCTGTAAGATTGTACGTCATCATCTGACATAGTTTCTGGATCAAAGCAGATTCGTTTGGATTCAGACGACAGCACAACCACGCGTAGCTGTGCCAATAAGGCGGTCACATCTCCTGGGTTCAATGTTACAGTTTGATTCTTTAAACTGCTCTCGTCGATTTCGTGCCCATTTCTCAAGTGGGTTTCAATCAAATGGCTGGCGCAACAAATAACTCCTGCTGGCGCGAGAATGGCCTGGCGAATAAAAATATCCATTCGGGCCTTTTCACACCTCTTCTTCTGCAAATACAACACTTAGCCCTTGACCTTCCGACACGTGCAAAGGGAAGAAGAACGCAGTCCCCGGGAACATCTGCTGTGGATGCTGGAGGCGTAGCCTTGGGTGTTGTCGGTTCACTGTTTCTTCGAGCAGATCTGTAGAACCGCCCTCTACATCGTGGGCAAATCGATCCATGTGCGTCAATGTCATGCTCACATTCACCCTGGGCCCAATGGAACTGCGAAACAGATAATTTTCTTGTTTGGCCTGATGGTACAAGTCGCACACACATTTCGCATTTCACCTTTCCAAAGGTGGCACTAATGTTGACAACAGCCGATCACTCAAACACTACATAAATCGGTTTCTCTGATGCCTTCAACATAACAGATCTGAGTGAAAATTGGCAAATAAAAGCGCTCAGATGTTGACTTGAAGGTAGAACAGTTGTTCAATCACTATACATGTATACTGTGACACTGCACGCATGTGCACGAGTACTTTTGTCACACTCGAATTAAGAAATTATTACCTATAATTTTAATTGTCATTCAAGACATTTTGAAGTTCTATTATGCTTCATAATTCGGCGAAAATAATATCAAGTGTTTATGGGCACGAAAAAAGTGTTCGTGTCAATGACACGATTCGAACAAAATCAAGAGTGGTTCACCGAAGCGTACGAACTTACCACACGGCCACTGGCGTATTCTATTATTGCTATCACGTATTTGGAATTGCAACACTTCGTGTCATGTTGCAAAAATCAACGAATTGATTTTTCAATTTTTATCAAAAAACACTTCTTGAACCAAAATGAAGTTAACACAATTGAAACATGACTATATAATAACGAGATTAATATCAGAATGACTTTGGTTTGCGAGGTGTTTTTTTTTCGGAATTTAGGGAAATGCTATGGGAATTCCCCCCGAAAAGTTAAAAACGCACATTTGCACGTTTTTGCATCCCAATAACATGCAAATTGTGAATAATTTTGGCTCGAGTTTTCTTGTGTATACCCAGCTATTACTTCACTTTGAAATATTCAAAGTTGGCAGTTTTACTGCTGAAATGAAAATTTTGTTTCTTAATGCAACACCTATAGGACAGAAATCCATCTTACTGCAACTAGTCCTTTTCAAGTGCATGTGGTGTACGTAGCTAACAAATCATTTTTGGCCCCATAAACCATTCATCCATCCCCAAAATTGGAACCACTAAGTTGAAACCACTTGTGGGGCATCTCAACGACATTTCTTTATTGGCCTATTAATTAAAATAGGATTTGGATGGACAAGAGCCTGCTGTATTCAAACCGACATGGGCAACAGCTGATTCCGTGCGCCATGAATGAGATATTGCCATTGGAAAGCAAGCCATGCTTTGCTCATATTAAATCAAATGTACTTTGGTAGTGCTTACATGTATCTTAGCATCCAAGATTTTTCAATCGAATCTGTCACGATCCCCAGATATTCACCGGAATCTCAGGAAGACAAGAGCGGCTATACTCTCTCTCTCTCTCTCTCTCTCTCTCTCTCTCTTAAGCTGTTCATACTGGGGTAATACAGTTCGTTTGCTTGATTGAAAACGCCATCGGTACTTTCAAAATGGCAGTCATGACGATCCACACAAATGTATGCTTAATAGGGTTGGAATGACCATAGAGGTTAACATAATGGAACATAAATATTTTTTTTTATTTCCACTTCTCGAATGCGTGTGTTCCCAGAGTTTTGAATTGAATTAACTTAGACATGCTATAAGCATACTATACTAATTTTCACGGTCTCATGTAATAAAGCTCTATCAATACAGAACCGTACTGGAGACCAAATCCAAAAAAAATAAAAATTATGGACAATAAATCGTCCGAGTAGCACATCCCGACAAGACTACGTAAGCTGAGCCCACAAGATAAATCTGTTTGCATTTGCTGGGAGAGGTAACCCTTACTGTCTAACTGTGGAAATGTTTAGTTCTCTCGTTTAAGAGGTGGCGATAGTACTCAGAGCAAAACAATGAAACGTTCCTAAACCGTGCCTCATGGCGGTCATCTTGAAAAATGATTTTTACGGCCTGCATTAACCTAGTATGAAATGAGTCCATATTTCATTGCTCTCCCAACTCCCAATGTCTAATATCGTGTGATCTTTGTTGGTTTATGAGGAAAGTCAAACTCCTTTGAAAAATCCACAAATTCTGGTTGACTATGTTTGCCTAATTTGCTTATTATCATTATCAGTATTATTAGTTTCATTCCTTAGTTCATTTAATATTACTTTTTTTAATACTGTGGCATTGTAAAACTATTCTGCTTTCAAAAATTAAGTGTTACGCAGCAGTGTTGATGAATAACGCAAAGCCCCGTGTGCCTTAGTGGACCAACATAAAAATTTGACGACCATTTTGGAAAATCTTTTGAACAATTTCAGCCTGGTTGGCTGTTTCTGCTTATTATTTCCATCGATATTATTATTTTCATTCCTCAATTAATTAAATATTATTGTCTTATAATAATGTACCTACTGTAGAACCATTCTGCTTTCAAAAATCAAAGTGTAACGCAGTAGGGTGGCTAACAAATACAAAGCTACGTGTATCCAAAGTGGCCGAACTGAAAATGGGGAGAAAATTATGGCACCCATTTTAGAAATTGATGACTGTTATAACACCATATTTACTGTGCAATAATCATCGTACTGAAATATCAGTGTATCGACATGAATTATGCTGATATATCGTGTGGTTATTGAAATATTGACTGAAATAGGCCACAGATGGCGGCCATCTTGAAATCCAAGATGGTCGACTCGGTCATATGACCATTTTCATTTATCTAACTTTGATATGGCACTTTCCATTAATATTCTGACAACGGGCAGAAAGAATAATTCCAAAACGGAAGAAACAGTGCAGGATTCCAGATGCTAATATGGGACCCTGGCGGCCATTTTAAAAAATGGTCGCTGTGACCTACATAGGTGGCATAGCACTCTTTCGTACTAAAAACGAGGAGTTTCCCAATGGTATAGGGGTAGTGGAATTCCCCCCAGAACAGACATGTACAATTGAAAATGCAATTTTTTAGATTGTATTGATATAATTCAGCCTACAGGTTGAGAGAAAATGAGAATAAATGAATTTAGAAAAAAATTATGAAATTTAGTGGAGAATTGGTGGTGAGGTCATGCACATGGGAACGAAGTTATCGTTTAGGCGCCAATTTCGTCACACTAACAGAGGACGGGAAATACAAAAATCGAGCTGGCGATGGTCCTACCATTTTCCATCTCAATTGTGTAGTGGATACTTCAGCCGTCAGGATGTTGTTGTTGTTGTTGTAGTTGTTGTTGTTCTTGTGGAAATGACAGGTCAGCTGCGCAATTTATTTTCCGAACGTTGTATGTTTTAACAAGAAAATGTTCCTGAGATATGAGATATGATATATGAATAGTTTTTGTGTTCAGAGCGGTATCACAGCGAGGCACCAAACGTAGGGCTAAGCACAGCAAGCCTGTAAGAAAGTATAGTACATAGCACCCTTATGTACACATAGGGAAATTTGGGTTTATTTTAAAATATCCTGTAACCTTTCAGAGAACCATTCAATGCTAATTTTGTGAATTATTCAATTAATTTGGGAAGTCATAGGTACGCTAGCCTTAGTTGTTCAAGATAATTGACCTCCCTCCCTCTGCAAGAGGTGGGAAAAATTGGCGACGTCTGGCGACTAAAACTAACGAGAGATCATGAAGGATCTTGGCGCCCACCATTGTCCGATAATTGTGAGCTAATGACAAGAGGATCTTTTTGTCCATTGTTACTAGGAACAGGCGATTGATTTGTAATTTTTTGTACAGAATTTCGAATCTGAGCGAAAAAGATCGAAAAAGGGACACTGAAAAACACCAATATATCTTTCTAAGTTTCAGGAGTTTCAAGATTTCTAGAAACTGTACTTATGTCGGTTGTTATAGTTCAAGACTACAAGTTACTCTGAAATTGAATGTACATGTACAGAGGATCCTTCGTCTTCGTTTTGTAGTATTTTTTTTTTTTTTTTTTTTTTGCACGTGTCATCATTGGGTACTGAAAGCGAAGACAAATATCTCTCTGACACTTTGGCATGAGCTATGAAACATACTTAAGATTTTATAATTAGGAACGAATGCTAATTCTGTTCTGTTTACTGGGCTAGTTTGAGACATATCACTTAAGATACCATGCTCGAAAATAGTAATATGGTACAATACTTAATACTGAAGGGATTCGAAAGTGTCTGAATCCTGATTATCTACCTTGGATCGAAACATGCAGTAGTCTACAGTTGTCGAGTTGGGATTTTGTGTCACAAGAATGACGTCCCTTCATGTAGCCGACCCCCGGCAGACGAACACGGTGGGGCAGTTCACTTGCAAACTGCATGGACTAAAGAAAACTCGAAGAAATACTTTTTAATTCCGAATTATTTGAACTCCTTGATATGGAAGGTGAAGGTACGGATATTCTCTATAGTCAAAATATAGAATATGCCCCATCGTTTCATCCGCCGACTCTTGTGATGCAACGTCACAACTCCGAAATACCATATTAATTTGAAGAGTAACTTGGATTGTCGAATGGGACCAAAAAAGGTATCCTGAACAACTAGGCCCCATGTGGGACCTGTGTACCAAATTTCATGGGGAAATTCAAGATGGGCGCCTGGTGGCCATATTGGATTTTCGAATCGGATCGGAAAAGGTATTTTGCACAACTAGACCCCAAGGGGAACCTATGTACCAAATTTGAGAAAGATCCCAGCAACACTTCCTGAGGAATCACGATAACAAAGTTGCATGAGGAAATCCAAGATGGCTGTCTGGTGGCCATATTGGATTTTCGAATCGAACCAGAAAAAGGTATCTTACACAACTAGACCCCAAGGGGAACCTGTTTACCAAGTTTGATGAAGATCCATGAAGTAGTTCCTGAGAAATCGCGATAAAGTTTCATGAGGAAATCCAAGATGGCTGCCTGGTGGCTATATTGAATATCCGAATCGGACCAGAAAAGGTATCTCGCACAACTAGACCCCAAGGGGAACCTGTGTACCAAATTTGAGAAAGATCCATGCACTTCTTCCTGAGAAATGACGATAACAATGTTTCATGGGGAAATCCAAGATGGCTGCCTGGTGGCCATATTGGATTTTGGAATCGGACCAGAAAAGGTTTCTTGCACAACTAGATCCCAAGGGGAACCTGTGTACCAAATTCGAGAAAGATCCATGAGGTAGGTCCTGTGAAATCGCGATAACAAGGTTTCATGAGGAAATCCAAGATGGCTGTCTGGTGGCCATATTGAATTTTCGAATCGAACCAGGAAAGGTACCTTGCACAACTAGACCCCAAGGGGAATCTGTGTACCAAATTTAAGAAAGATCCATACAGTAGTTCCTGAGAAATGACGATAACAAAGTTTCATGGGGTCGCCTGGTGGCCATATTGGATTTCCGAATGGGACCAGAAAAGGTATCTTGCACAACTAAACCCCAAGGGAAACCTGTGTACCAAATTTGAGAAAGATCCATGCTGTAGTTCCTGAGAAATCGCGATAACAAGGTTTCATGGGGAAATCCAAGATGGCTGCCTGGTGGCCATATTGGATTTTCGAATCGGACCAGAAAAGGTATCTTGCACAACAAGACCCCAAGGGGAACCTGTGTACCAAATTTGAGAAAGATCCATAAAGTAGTTCCTGAGAAATCGCGATAACAAGAAATTGTTTACGGACGGACGACGGACGACGGACGGACGGACGGACGACGGACCACGGATGAAAAGCGATTTGAACAGCCCACCATCTGGTGAAGGGCTAAAAAGCAGCCATGTGATACTGCAGGAAAAAATTCGTCGACACCTAACATTCAGACCCGAGAATTAGGTGGATTCTCGGACGTAGCCTTAGTATCTCAGCCGCGGTTTTATTGCAGCTGTTCATGTGGAGACTTTGAAGTATCCACACGGCTCCTAACACCGGCTTAAGCGGAATTAGATACGCTAGCTCGGGAGCTGTGATGACAGATCAGCTCAAACAACTCATCTGATGTTAATGGATGAGCATCGTGGACGTCTGATGGAGTAAATGCCTCAACATGGGGTAAACCTGGTAAATGCAAGAGTACCCAGGAAAACTAAGCTGTAATGCCCGACGTCGTGCCTACCTACATAAACCTACATATGTTTGTCGAGAGACATGTAGAAAGGGCGGGCCTCGGTGACCCTGTGACATTCTCTTATGAGGTCGAGGTGTTCCCACACGGGTCTCTTTCATCCTATGAACAATTCCATATTATAATGTCAAATAACTTCACACCTGTGTAGCATAATCTCTTCTTATGTCCATCTATTTTTTGAACAACGCAAGGTGACCCCTATAGTTTGATCAGTTTGTCTCATGCAAGAGTTAAAGTGACACTGTTACATGTATATTGTATTGCATTGTTTATTTGTTGTTTTGCACTGCCCGTATGGGGCGTATGCAAATAAAGAAACTTCAAACTAGCTTGTGTTATGACCGTGTGTCATTCTCTTGTAACGTCGTCACTATCATGGCCTCGTCATGGGGCTCACAATGTTGCAATACACTTATGACGTTACGTCATAATATGACTGTTGATGTGATGTCAAAATACATGTAGGAACATATACAGGTGGCCTACACATACTACAGGTTGCTAATTTACTTGTTTATAGATTGTTTCTTAATTAAACGTTAAATGCTGGCCTGATCACTCTACATGTTCTTCAGTTAAATCAATAGTGAACAGAAGTGTACATAGTTTTCACGTACAGATGTGACTTTTCATGATCAACTACTGCCAGGGCACATCATGTCTCAAGTGACACATATAGGAGCAAGCACCCAGAGGATGCTAGGTCCCCCGCCAAAATGGCAGCAATATTTATTAGCACTGTCGGTCTCGGGGGATATACATGAGGGTGGCAACAGCTACTGCACAGGCATAAGAAGGAGAAGGGTCTTTCCACCTCCCCAGGTTTTGAGATCAACTCAACATGACTGACTGAATGTTGATTGCTGCTGTAATATATTTTTCTCGCGATGTAGCATGGAAATTATGTAACCGAAATGCAACCCCAAGCGACATCTCATGGCATATTACCTGCAAACTAAATTTGACCAGAATCTGAAGGCATCCTCAACCTATTGCTTGGAAACAAAATTTAGACTTTGCCACCAGGTGTCACCACCTGTAGGAGCAAGCAGGCCAAACGCAATCCCAAATGACATCTCATGGCATGGTATCGGCATAGGAACTTTGAGCAGGATCTGAAGAGGGGTCCTCAAGTTATTGCCGGTACTAGATGCCCACCGGTGTTATTGCCCGGAAACGAATTTTTCAACCAGGAGGCGCCACCTGTAAACAGAAGCGGGCAAAATACAATCTCAAGGGATTTGGTATCGTGGTGTCATGTTATCTGCATACCAAATTTGTGAAGAATCCGCAAGTTATTGCCGGAAACCAAATTTAGATTCTGACACCAGGTGGCGCCACCTCTAGGCGCAAGTCATTGAAATGCATTATCAAGCGACATCTTATGTCACGGTACATTCATACCAAATTTAGGAAGAATCCGATGGGCGGTTCTCAAGTTATTACCCGGAAAAAAATTTGTGATTTTGCCACCCGCTGGCGCCACCTGTGAGTGAAAGTGAGCGAAAGGCAATCCCAAACAACATCTCCTGGCATGGTACATGCATGCCGAATTTGAGAAGAATCCGATGTACGTTTCTCATGTTACCCAGAAAGGTAGGGTATTTCAAAGAAATTCGATCAAGTGTTTCTAAGTTATCACTTGCAGCACGGAATAATGGAATGAACTCTAGTGGCGCCTACTCCGGCCGGATTTTGCTGAAACGCAACACCGACGACGTTTTGTCGCACGGAATGCATTTGCAAAATTTCAAAGGAATCCGATAAATCCTTCGAAAGTTATCGCTCGCGAAGGATTTGAACAAACATCCACGGACATGCACTGAAGACTGGAACAAGACCCAGTGTCGCCACCTACAAGCGGATCTTGGTGAAACATAATACCAGCCGACGTCTTGTCCCAAAGAATGCAGATGCCAAATTTCGGAGGAATCCGACAAAGCATTTAGAAGTTATCGCTTACGAAGTATTTGAACATTCATCCACGGACATCCACGGACAAGCACAGAAGATTGGAACAAGAGGCAGTGGCGCCACCTTCAGACGGATGTTGCTGAAACGCAATATCAAGCGACACCTTGTCGCACAGAATGCAGATGCCAAATTTCGGAGGAATCCGATAAGCATTTGGAAGTTATCGCTTGCGAAGTATTTGAACAGACATCCACGGACATCCACGGACACATAGAAGTAAGAACCATTTTAAACTCTCCGGCCGCGTTGCGGCGGGGAACAATAAATCAAATAGCATACAAAATTAGGTTTTACTGCAAGAGGATGCGCTTTCCCCGGCTTTCTCGACTTGAAAACATCAAAATTCAACGGAGAAATCTTCTTTTGTCGACCGCATTTGACAGCGTTCATCTCGAGTTTTACTCGGCCATTTTTTATGTTTAACCTCTCATTGGAAAGCGTGACCTTTCACCGTGCTACACACGTCATAACCTGGGATGGATGGGAAAATAAAACGAAGGATATGATCGGATTATAAAATGATGTAATTCCATCCTTCCAGCAACTGCCTACGCTTGTCTTCTACCTGTTGGCCGACAGAGGTCACTTAGGCAAAATTACTCATACCGATTGGATCGTCGGCTCACTTCCGCAGCTTGCTGCCGACATCTTCAAAATTGTTCGACAAACTTTGCGGATCAAGACTCCTAGAAAAATGCATTTTTCACCCCGATTTCTTTCGTTCAACATTTAATTTTGCCTTATTTATTTTGCAAACAAGCAAACAATTTCGAGAATCAAATTGATCAAGGTTTTGGCTTCCCAGAAGTATACAGTGTTTGATAGGATTCCGTTAAAACGAATGCAAAAAAAAATAAAAGTGCTGTACCCATCGTGATGGCCAACAGGTTTAAAGCTAACCCGGTCAACCGGGAATGGTCGTATGGGTACGCATTCTCGTTATCTCTGTATACCGTGAATAATCGGTGAAAGAGTTAAAGTCCCCGGCCCCGTTGCAGCGGAGCGGGGGACAATAAATACTGCTCTGGCAATGTTCTTAATCATTGATGTCATATGTGTCAGACCTTTTAATAATGTTATGGGGCTCATCAGCCCAGGCCCCAAGATTTAATCCACCCTGTTGTCCGCCATAGGCAGACCTATCAACCTGGTGCAATTTTTAGAATGCAAGTCCCGATTCATGTTGAATTTCTGGTCCTGTACCATGGTAAATGTACAGTCCTAACGATTCGAAAAATGGTCTCAGCGAAACTCAGTGGCGCCACCTTCAGGCAAATGTTACTGAAATGCAGTACGCAAACGCGTCTTCTCACAAGGAATGTGTGTGCTGAATTTCAGGAGAATCCAACAAAGCGTTTGGAAGTTATCGCTTGTAAAGAATTTAAACTGACATCCAGGGACACAAAGAAGCAAGATCCATTTTGACCCAGTGGCGCCACCTTCAGGCAGATGTTGCTGAAATGCAATACCGACTGGCGTCTTGTTGCAAGGAATGTGTATGCTGAATTTCGGAAGAATCCAACAAAGCGTTAGGAAGTTATCGCTTGCAGAAAATTCGAACAGATATGAACGGACGTACACGGACATCCACAGACACAAAGAAGCAAGAACCATTTTAAATCCCAGTAAATACAGTAGATTTTGGACAGATTTTAACCGATTTTCATGCCGGATACACCAAAATGTACAGAATGACCTGCTTTATTCACTTCTTAGATTAAGAGATATTTCAAATACAGTTTTTTGCCCTATAAGGTGGCATAGCACTGTTTCGTGCTAAAAACGAAGGAGTTTCCCAATGGTGTAGGGGTCACACAGTGGAATTCCCCTCAGAACAGACATGTAAAATTGAAAATGCCATTTTTTTAAAATTGTTTTGGTATAAATTCCGCGTTAAGGTTGAGAGCAAAAGGAAATTAATGAATTTAGAAAACGATTATGAAATTTAGTGGAGAATTGCACAGTTTGGAAGCTAGTGGAATCATTTGACAAAGTCATAGTGAATATAAATATCTCATTTGTGTAGTGGATACTTTGTTGTCGAAAATCAGCTCACATTTGGATGTTGTTGTTTTTGTGGAAATGACAGGTCAGTTACGCAATTTTTTCCCCGAACATTCTATGTTTTGGCACGAAAATGTTCCTGAGATACATACATTTATTTTGATATATGATATATGAATAGTTTTTGTGTTTAGAGTGGTATCACAGCGAGTCACCAAACGTAGGGCTAAACACAGCAAGCCTGTAAGACATTATAAACAGTGCAACAAAAGTAAGTCCCCCCCTAAACGATGTTTGATATCTTCCAAGATATTTTCCAGATCCTGATGAATTTTTGCACACACTAGCCCAGTAACCAGCCCCACACGGTATATCAAGGATTAATACGTAGGTGTAGTTGTACGCAAATGAGCATGCGCAAACTGGGAATCGGTCCAATTTTGAAAAGTTCATGAACAGATTAATCCAGACTTTTCAATGTCAAATCGTTATTTCATCACAGAATTCGATCAACCAGTCATGAAATATTCGTGTGGTTGGGCATCCAGGACATGTCAACCACCACAAGAAATTCATGCGGTTTCACATAACGGGTTTTACGTAATTTGATGTCCGAGATGGTCAATAAAAACGGTCTCATACCTGAATATCCCATATTTCTGCCCACAAGTCTTGGGCATTCAGTTGAAGTTCTGTGGTAAACCATGCCTCGTTTATCCAATATGGATAGGGCTGTTGCAATTGGTCTGTTGGAGGCTAACACCCCTGTAAAACAGGTTGCTCGTCGAATGGGGGTAACACCTAAAGCAATTCGCAAATTGCAAGCAAAGTTTCGTGCTACAGGGGATGTGAAGGATCTACCAAAAAGTGGAAGGCCCAGGACGACCACACGACGACAAGACCGTCGAATCGTTAACGTCACACTGAGGAACAGAACGTTATCAGGTATGAGGGCCTCGGTGTGCCACAAAAAAATCGAATACCATTTTCTGATGTAGCGCAGATCCAACTCGTTCCGTTAAACACGACTCACTCACTCCTCAATTCACTTAACTCCCATTCTGAATTTCAGCACGAGAGGTCCGAGATCAAATAAGAGCAGATGCTGGTGCCGGCGCTAGGAGAGTGAGTGCTCAAACAGTTAGGAGACGCCTAAAAGCCGTCGGATTGCGTGCTAGGCGTATGGTGAAGAAGGCTTCTCTGCTCTGCCGTCATAAGATAGCGCGTCTGCAGTGGGCAAGAAATCATGTTCGGTGGACCAGACGACAGTGGGGCAATGTTCTCTTCAGTGACGAAACGCGTGTCTGTCTCCGTCACGTTGACGGTAGGAGGCGTGTGTGGCGTCGTCAGGGAGAGCAGCATGCCGAGTGTTGCGTGCAACCAGTAACGGCCTTTGGTGGTGGCAGCGTAATGGTCTGGGCAGGCATTAGTTTGACCGGTAAAACCGATCTGGTGCCGATTCAGGGGAACTTGAACGCTAATCGCTACGTGACTGAAGTTCTTCGACCACAGGTTTTGCCCTACGCAGGTGCCGTTGGGGATGGATTTGTCTTCATGGACGACAATGCGCGTCCACATCGGGCAAGGATTGTAAATGGCTTCTTCCAAACTGAAGGCATTGACCACATGCAGTGGCCCGCCAGTTCTCCGGATCTCAATCCCATCGAACATCTTTGGGATCAGCTGAAACAATCGGTCTATCGTCGAGTTGGGGTGGAGTCAAATCTTGATGACGTGAGACGCCTGCTTCAGGAGGAGTGGTTAGCCATCCCGCAACGTCGGATCGCAAGCCTCATCAACACCATGCGAGCACGTTGTCGAAATGTCATCCAATGTCGTGGCGGTTACACGCGATTTTAATGATTACTGACCGTCGAGATACGGAGTCAACATGATCGAATTCTGTGATGAAATAACGATTTGACATTGAAAAGTCTGGATTAATCTGTTCATGAACTTTTCAAAATTGGACCGATTCCCAGTTTGCGCATGCTCATTTGCGTACAACTACATCTACGTATTAATCCTTGATATACCGTGTGGGGCTGGTTACTGGGCTAGTGTGTGCAAAAATTCATCAGGATCTGGAAAATATCTTGGAAGATATCAAACATCGTTTAGGGAGGACTTACTTTTGTTGCACTGTTTAGTACATAGCACCCATAAAATCTGCTGTTCGCGGTGGCTTATGAAGAAAAAGCACAATTCGGTGGAAAATCAGCACATACTGTCTGGACTGTAAAAAGTATTATTTGTTTGTTTTCCCCGTATATCATCCCACTTCAGCTTTGGGTCAATTCGAATTCAATTAAGTTTCTAGGAACAACTCATCGTCAAGTATAATCAGAGACCTGTCCATATCAAATAGACAATTTATCTCATAAGATTCCAATGCATATTCATCAGGTAAGTTTTTCCTAATTGCGTTCGTTATTTATTTTCAGATCACCTGCTTTCTGGGATACCAAACCATTAAAGTGACCAGAGGGTTCTAAGCAGCAGTCAGTTAAGCTAGATTGGAGACAAGACAGTTCATCGAGTTCTCCCGGGCCAAATAGCAGATAGAGGAGCAGGTCCTTCCCTAATCCCCTGGCCAAAGACTAACGAGACTTGATTCCCCTGGCCAAAGACTAACGAGACTTGAAAAATCAATCTAGTCTTGTCGATGACTGGATAATTACATCTTATTAAATTAAAAGAGTAGAATGATAGGTAAACAGGCAATATTCCTGGCCGTATTATGTATAGCGATACTGTGGATAGGCATGCTGTACATTACGAGCTCTCGAACGTTGTTCGATTTTTCCGCTGCTCCCCTGAGCAGTCATAATTCACAAGCAAAATACAACGATACCATCCAAGAAATCATCAAAAATATGCTCGAGGTACGCTCTGAATTACTAGCTGTATGGAGGTTCAGTCAAGGAGAAAAGGTTCGAAGACATATCCGTAATGCTTTACAGAAAGTTGAAAATCAGCTTCGGTCTCTGGGATTAGCAAAATTACCACCACCATTTAATAGTCGCCCATCTCGACGATCTGAAGATGTCTGCCCAGAAAAACGCAGAAGTAGTACTTTCGACAATTCTCTACAATTCAACTACGTGGTCGAGCCATGTTCGTACGGAAAGCCGCTCAAGTCACTGGTGACAGTTGCCATCAACTTTGCTGGCGCGGCTTGGAGCGATATAGATACACTTAGGAGGGTTATTAATGGCATACGGACGTACAACCACTCGTTGGGTGTGGTGGTTGCCATTTCGGAGGATAATCCCGCATCTCAAATCTTAGATCTGAATACCGGGATCGAGGTAGTTCATATACCAAAGGCTAACGTTCATAATGCCGGGAAAATATGGAATACATTGATAGAGAAAACGAAGACTCCGTATGTACTCATTGGACGCGCACTGGAATGGTTCACTGATGATATGAAACTTGAACGGTTGATCCGGGAGATTACGGAGTTGGGAGTTTCCATCGTCGCTGGATCCTCCAGAACACTCAGTGACGGACACTGGGCTTTGGGATGTCATCAGACAGACCTTATGAACTATACCCTCAAATATGAAGCTGGCTATTTCGAATCTATGCATGAATGTGTGTTTTGTGATTACATCACAGGGCCGTTTGTGGCACGGAAAGAGACACTGGCAAACTTGAAATTTGACGAAAAGTCTTTCACGACGGAGAAATCTGAAGGTTTATTTGAGGATCTCTTCTTCCGATTACAAGACACTGGCGGAGAATCAGTGGTCTGTCCCGACTGTATGTTTTATAAAAGACGCATGGACACTTCTAACAGAAAGGCTGACTGGCAGGCGTTTGCCAGAAAATGGAAGTTCAGCAGGCTTGTCACAGTTGATGGCCGTGCTATTACATACTCCTGTACGGAAATCTCAACTGTGTGCCCAAAAACGAAAGGATTGGCGTTACCTCCATGCTGCTTACAGGATTTGGCCGATGGGCTTAACTTTTTGTCTCGGTTTTGTGACGAGAATAACATCACTTGCGAAACAAATGGTGGGACAATTCTAGGGGCGCTAAAGTTCGATACGGTCCTGCCATGGGAACGGGATGGGGATATTAGATTTTTATCGAGAAACTATAAAGCTGTAAAATCGTGGGAAAGTAAGTTTACCTCTGCCGGATATGACATCAGGTTTCATGATTATAGTGGGACTTGTCCTTCACAGGGAGGACATGCCAGATTAGGTACGCCAGGCGGATGGGGCATAGACTTCTGGGCAGTTTGTGCAGCGACATCAGAGTCGCTAGAGTTTGTACAAAAAGGACAATCACCTACAAAAATCAATATTGACGGCAAATGGATAAACACACGTCGTAGTCCTGGGAGCTACTGTAGGGATAGATACGGAGAGGATATTTATACACACGTTGAGCATTTTGAGACATTTGGTGGTCACGGATATTCCACATACGTTCCCGGTTATTTCGCCTCGTGTCCATCTAAGGATCGAGTCGAAAAGAGTGGCTGTCTAGATCAGTATTTTCCGGACGGTAATATACAGTTTGGTTAAATCGAGGGTTTGATTGCGGATATCGTTACATGGTGTTTCTTTTAATCCATCCCAGACAGGCTTTGAGGAATGGATGATGTCATTAAATATTTCGTGACATTTTGGAAAACGTACACTCGGAGTTATTAGAAAATTACAGTCTTTTGATGAGGTGAATATGTCTTTTTTTGGACATGAGAAAATAATTTTCTCAGGTCCACAAAAACACTTATTGGCCGAAAAAGATATTGATATGAAAAGACTATAATTGTTTTATTATATGGCCCAGACGTCTTGTAACCGTGACGACGAATGGTCCAATGGGGAAAGAGTAGCGCACACAGTCATATAATAATACAGCATTTTGGGGTGTTGTCTCGACACTTTTGCAGCTGAGTCACCTTTTGGGTATGAGCGTGGTCATTGACCTCACTGATTGATCATGCGGAGATATCGCAATTAGTTTGTATTCGACTTCCATACGCTCATCTTAGCATTATATCTTTGGATCTACTATTAGCTGTAAAATCGCCTCGTTAGTTAGTTTACCTCTACAGGATATAAGAAAACATTCCCTGATAATGTTGTATTTCGCCAGGAGGATTTCTCTCATGCACCAAATCCATTACTGGCATGGCTTCGTACTCCCCAGAATTACAGGTATACATTTCTTCCAGGAATCGAATCGTAATGTCAAAGTCTAGACAATCACAATCACCCTTTTGACCAGGATTTTGGTGCGAGTCCAACTCCATACTAGATATTTATCGAATCAAGATCTACAGAACTATGATCTGCATGCATGTTTTTAATGCTAGAGAATGCATTAGAGAGAAGCTTGGACGTGTGCCATCAGACAACGTCGTTATGTCTAATGGCGGACTTGATATTTCATAATGGCGGCTGGGACGTACGCTTAGCAGCAGAAAGACATAAATTTTCTTTAAAAGCACATGAAATGTCGCATTCATTGTTATGGTCGTTCATTATTTACCACGATTATTTCCAAACAAAACTATTTCCAAACATCTTCACTGGCTAAGCGAGGCAAAAAGATTCGAAAGACTACAAAATGATACTGATAATTAGTCCGAAACATACGAATACACTATAATTACGCTGTCAGCACCATCCGAATGACAAAGGCGTTTACTTTTAGTCGGCTGGCCAAGGACCTCAAAAACGCTTTTAAAAACTTTCGATGGCATTTTTTGTTACAAATGGGTACCCGTGCTAAATTAGTTCTTTGTGTGGTAGGGAACAAGGTAGGAGGGGATACCACCTTGATTTTGGTCAATTAAGGTCATTTTGGGGTCATTTTTCGGGTCAGATAAGGTCAAAAATGGGTCAAAATCAGTTATAAATTAATTTCTATCGTATTGTTTGTTACAAATACGTATCCAAGCTGAATACGTTGCATGTAGTGTAGAGTTCAAGGTAGTCATAGATAACGCATTAGTTATTATAACTATGGCCATTTTAGTGTCACTTTTGGGTCAAACTAGGTCAAAAATTGGTGAAAATCGGTTATAAATTAATATGCACAGTACTAATTGTTACGAATGGATATCTAAGCTGAATTAGTTGAATGTAGTGTACGGTTGGAGGTAGTCATAGATAACACGTTAATTATTTGAATTAAGGTCGTTTTATGGTCACTTTTAGGTGAAACGCGATCAACAATGTGCATAAATCGTTCATAAATTAATATCCACAGTACTAATTGTTACGAATGAGTATCTAAACTGATTTAGTCGTATGTAGTGTAAGTTTTCAATTAGTCATAGAGAACACGTTATTTATTCAATTTAGGTCATTTTAGGGTAATTTGTTGGTAAATGAGGTCAAAATGGATACAAATAGGTTATCAATTAATATCCACAATACTAATTATTACGAATGGGCATACAGGCAATATCTTAATTTTTGGCATATGGAAATAGACTCGAAATGGGCATAGGATGTTGGGCTATACTTAGAGAACTCTCGATTTTGATAAATTCGCATAATGAGCTAAGAATAATGCCTTGACCTATACGAGCGAGAACCGTTTTTTTTAATTTGGCCATAAAATCTTGATTTTTGGCATATGAAAATAGATTCAAAATGGGCATAAGATGTTAGGCTATGCATAGAGATCTCTCCTGTTTTGATAAGTTTGCACAATGAGCGAAGAATAGTGCCTTGAACTATACGAGCAACATGAAAAAGTATGATTTTCGGATGACCGCCATTTTGATTTTACCATCAGATCTTGATATTAGGGATACGTAAGTAGATTTAAACTGGGCATAGGATGTTGGGCTATGCTTAGAGATCCCTCGGTTTTGAAACATTCGCACAGTGAGATGAGAATAATGCCCCGAACTACACGAACAACAGAAAAAAATGTGATCTTCAGATGACCGCTATGGCCGCTATGTTGAATTTGACCATCAAATCTTCATCTTTGGGATATGTAAATAGATTCAAAATGGGAATAGGATGCTGGGCTATGCTTAGAGATCCCTCGGTTTGGATAAATATGTATAGTGAGCTTAGAATGATGCATTTTATATGAATAACCTGAAAAGGGCGATTTAAGGATGAACCCACATGAGCGCCATTTTGAATTAACGCATGATGGCTAATCACTAGAATTATAGAAATGTGCTCAAAATGAGCCAAACATAATATTCCAAAACCACGGAAAGTCTTCGCTTTCGATTTTCAACCATTCTGGTCATACCGCGAATGGTCAAAAGGGCACTAAATTTTCGAACTCTCTATCGCCCAGGCCAGAAAGGGTTAACTTAAAATACTTCAGTCTCGAGAAAGAAAACTTCGCACCAACAATTATCTTGATCTGGAAGGTCTAATCTATAAGAAAATGCACGTTGCTAAAATTCACAAACAAAAATAATGAATAACCCTACACTATACTTATCTTAAATTTATCCCATAAAACTACTTCAGATTTGATACCCATTTCTTACAAAACTGTTTCATACAAAAACGGTTTTAAATTGTTTTAAGGCCCATCTTTTGATCTTATTTGACCTCGAAATAACACAGAATGACCTCAAATTGCCAAATTCGTCTTGGTATCCACCCCTACCTTGAGCCATACTGTATACAGAAGTACTTAACAAACAGCACAATACATATGAAATAAAACAGAATTTTCCCTAACTTTTGTCCTCATTTGACCTTTAAATTGACCCTAAAAAACGCAATTCCAATAATTAACGATATAGACATACCTGTGTTAAAACCCTACAGCACATACAACCAATTTAACGTGGATACTCATTTGTAACAAACATCACAATGGAAATAAAGTTAGGAAAGACTTTTCCCAATTTTGACCTTATTTGACCCCAAAAGTGACCCCAAAATGACCTTTAATGCCCAAACTCCAGGTGGTATCCGCTCCTATACTTGAACCCAACCGCACAAAGAACTAATTTAGCATGGTTACCCGTTTTTAATAAACGATGGCATCAAAAGTTACATTTCGTGTCCTTGGCCGGCCTACTATTTCGAAACATTCGATCTTAAATAGTTTAACTTTCGCATTAAAAAAGAATCGGCCTGCAAACATTTGAATGAATGGCAAGCAAGAATGCGTGTAGCAAATCATACACATACATAAATTATGTTGCACAATGGGAGTTCCTTCCAAAGAAGTATTGCTATTTTCCGTAAAAATTGTTTTTAGTCCGGCAGTCAAATAGGGGTTTTTGCTCAAACCTTGCATTTAAGGTCCCAGAATGATTTTCGTCAGATTTCATATGTATATGCAATGTAGAAAGTGTTACCATGATAACACTTGTGTATTAAGAGTGCATATATATTATGATACTTGGAAAATATGTTTTGTGGTATTGGTGCGTGCAAACGCCGAGTTTGATCAATTTGAAGAAAACATACATGTACTTGCGGCTGGACCAATCTTGAACCCTGCTGCGTGTCCTTTATATGTTACAACAAGCAGCCAGAGGATGCTAGGTCCCCCGCCGAAATGGCAGCAATATTTTTTAGCATTGTTGGTCTCAGGGGATATACATGAGGGAGACAACTGCTGCTTCATAGGCGTTGGATGCGGAAGGGTCTTTCTGCCTCTAAGATCAACTCAGAACGATTGACTGAAAGTTGATTGCTTCTGTAATACAGGGTGTATCAAAATAAATGACATTTTTCATTGAGCAAAGGAGAAATCTTTTTTTTTTTTTGATTTGTCATCAAGACCGACCCTTTGGGACTGACCAGCTGAACAATTCAATGATCTGTGATCAAGCATGTTAGAACAATAGCTATTCTTCAATTATGAGTGAAATGTGACTTGCGCCAGATTTGGTTTACATCATTCGTCTGCCCTTGAAAGAAAAGAAATACGGTGTACAAATGAAATGTCTTTTATCCACTCTGAATTCATTGACATTTTGAAAACAAAACGGTGTACAATTAAAATGTCTTTTAACTGTTACCTAAAGTCCAGGGTGTACATTACGCCTCCAGCAGATCTCAATGACCTGGAACAGCGCATCATAACAGAAGTTGACAACCTGAGGCAGAACCAGGCACTTATCAGACGGGCCGTGGCGGCAATGAATGAACGTGCGCGTACCTGCATCCAGAGAAATGGAGGACACGTTGAAGATTGAGATTCAATTGTCTGTTGAAAAGACATTTGAATTGTACACCTTTTTGTTAAATTCAGAGTTAAAAGACATTTTAATTGTACACCGTTTTGTTTTCAAAATGTCAATGAATTCAGAGTGGATAAAAGACATTTCATTTGTACACCGTTTTTCTTTTCTTTCAAGGGCAGACGAATGATGTAAACCAAATCTGGCGCAAGTCACATTTCACTCATAATTGAAGAATAGCTATTGTTCTAACATGCTTGATCACAGATTATTGAATTGTTCAGCTGGTCAGTCTCAAAGGGTCGGTCTTGATGACAAATCAACAAAAAAAATAGATTTCTCCTTTGCTCAATGAAAAATATGTCATCGTACTAGGACTCCGTTTTTTTGATACACCCTGTATAGTTGCCATGCAGTGAAGCATGGAAATTATGTAACCGAGAAGCAACCCCAAGTGACATCTCAAGGCATTATCTGCAAACCAAATTTGACGAGAAGCTGAAGGCATCCTCAGCTTATTGCCCGGAAACCAAATTTTAAATTTGCCACCAGGTGTCGCCACCTGTAGGTGCAAGTGGGCGAAACGCAATCCCAAGCATCATCTCATGGCTTGGTACATGTATTGACCTATAGTATTGGACCCTTCTACGAAGGGCCAATGATCGGCTGATACAGCAACAACAACATTTCCCCAGTTAGACGGCAGATTTTGAAATCGAAAACGAGGCCGCGCTATGTCATCAGTCAACTGAGACAGTCACGTGGTTGTGTATGAAGATTGAGGTGGCTCCTATAAATAGTGATCCAATGAAAATGCTCATATTAGTTTAAAATGGCGGGGTCGAATGACAATCACTGAAGGGGGACAGCTTGAACAGTACGCTGACACTGTCTGTTAATATCCTGATTTAACAGGACATCTTATGGCATATAAATACCAAATTTGAGAAGAATCCGATGAACAGTTGTCAAATTATTGCCAGAAACAACTTTCAGATTTGTCCATCAGGTGTCGCCAGCAGTATGCCGAAGCAGGCGAAATACAATCCCAGGGGACATATCATGGCATGGTATCTGCATATCAAATTGGAGAAGAATCCGATGAGCGAAATCAAATTTAGATTTTGACACGAGGTGGTGGTACCTGTAGGCGCAAGTGAGCGACACGTAATCTCAAGCGACATGGTATTACCCGGAGATAAATTCGTGACTTTGCCACCAGGTGGCGCTCCCTGTAACTACAAGTGAGTGAAAGGCAATCCCATGCAACATCTCCTGGCATGGTACATGCATGCTAAATTTGAGAAGAATGCATGCAGTTCTCAAGTTATTGGCCAAAAATAAATTTCAGATTTTGTCACCAGGTGGTGTCACCTTCTAAGCAGAAGTGGATAACGCAATTCCAAGCAACATCTCATGGGAAGGTACAATGTATACGCATGCCTAATTTGGGAAGAATTCGTTGAGCAGTTCTCAAGTTATTGCCTGGAACCCAAATTTCGAGCGACATTTCAAAGCGTATCAAAGTTATGGCTTGCAGCACAAAAGAACGGAAAGAACCCTAGTGGCGCCACCTTTAGGAAGATCTTTCTGAAACTCAATACCAATCAACATCTTGTCACAAGGAATGCATAATGCTAAATATTGAAGAAACTGGATAAAGTCGATCGAATACGATCGAGAAGGCACCCCTTCTGCATCTTTAGTAAAGGATACATTCATTAATTGTGAAGAAAGTAAAAACATAAAACTTAGGAAAAACATCATTAACATGGCCCCATTAGATACCTTGAGGGAATATACCAACATACCAAATTTAAAGAATCCGTTCAGGTCTAGCATGCAGTTACCGTCCGGAAATGCAATTTTACCTTGGCTCACAGGTCAGCGCCATGTATAGGCAGAGAGGCATAAAAGATAATCCCAACCGAGATCCTTGACATTGGAAATAGAAAATATTAACTTGGCCTACCGGTGGCGCCACCTATGATCAGATCGACAAGAAAAACAATCCCAAGCGAAACCTTCAGGTAAGATACATGTATTCATATACCAAAGAATTGGGAAAAAATCATTCAAGTTTTAAAAAGTTATTGTCCGGAAATATAATTTTAAATTTGCCCCCCAGGTGGCGCCACTATATGTGGATCAGCATGAAAAACAATGCCAAACGAGAAATTGAGGTGAGGTACCCACACACCAAATTTGGAATGAATCGGCCAAGGTTTTCAAAAGTTATTGTCTGGAAACACTTTACTTAGCTGTCAGGTGGTGCCCCCTGTACACGAATCAACACGAAAAACATCCTCCAGCCAGATCTTGAGGCAAGGTACCCAAACACCAAACTTGGAAAGAATCCTTAAGGTGTTCAAAAGTTATTGTCTTGAGATGCAATTTTAACTTGGCCCCCAGGTGGCGCCACCCAGAGGCGGATTGCCACGAAAAACAATTCCAAGTAAGATCTATAGACAAGGGACATACTTACCAATACAATACGAAGCTGCGCATCTGAAAACCCCTCGACTCTGGGCGCCAGCAATTCATAATATATTCAATTTGAACCAAGATGTCAGGAACACCAAGCAGTCAAGTGACAAATATACAGATTATCGAAAAATTTGCAATTAGAAATGGCCCCTAAGGTTTCCATCCAATCAGAGAAACCGGTATTCATTACATAAATCTCATGTATACCAAATTTTACATTGAGCATTTGAACAGTGTCAGAGATAGAGATCATTAATGATTTTGCATAAATTATAGATAGCCGCCCATCCTTCCCGCCACTCAGAAGAACTGATGTGGTTATTCATTAGTGCAAGTCTCTTCATACATCGATGCTGTAAACCAAGTTTCGTATAGAACACTTGCATGGTATCAGAGATAAACATCATTAAAGATTTTGCATAAATTAAAGATGGTCGCCAAGATTTCCGCTCAATTAGAGAAACCAGATCTGTCATTCATCGCAAGTCTCTTGATGCATCGATGATGCATACCAAATTTTACATCGAGCACTTCAACGGAATCAGAGATAGAGATCATTAATGATTTTGCATAAATTAAAGATGTCCGCAAAGGTTTTCGGTCAATCAGGTCCCGATTGAAAGTATCTGGATGACAATACGACGACAATACCCCATGACCGAAATTGGCCGAGGGGTAAAAACATGGGTCTGTGCCTGATAAACTGAAACGTTTTGAGGTTGCAATTCATTGACGGGTGGCAGAATTATACCAATATTGCAGACTACACACAAATTTCAACTTTCTGCCAAGATATATTGAAGATATATATGCTCAAACACAATATATGAGGGTCGGGCGAGGGCTAGTTTGAGAGATAGAGGGTGCGGCTCGGAACCCTGGGGGTTGGGACATGCTCTCCTTGAGGGTAGTGGTGGTGTGCTGACATGAAAGCCATAGAAAGCTCCCTGCACATGAACAACCGCACTGACAACCGCATGCCACCATCTGTCAGTCTGAAGACCAGCAAGGTTGAATTCAATTCAATTCAATTCAGAAAATTGATCATATGCACAGAGTGCACCCAGACTTTAGGAACTCAGTTGTAATTAATATAGTAGGTTACATGTGTGGACACAAATGGTTCGTGCAGAAGCTTTAGGATAAATCACATGATGTGGAATGCAATTATTTGATAGCAAAATTGAAGGAAATGTCTTCCTTCATTTAAGATGACACGAAATCCAAAAACCAGGGGTTCAGTACTGCGGGGATTTCCCCGCCAGTTATTTCATATTATACTTCTGAAATAAAATATGGTTCATGCAAAAGCTTTAGGGCAAATCATATGATGTGGAATAGAATGATTTCATAGCAAAATTGAAGGCCCATTTTAACTGGAACGGACAAGAAGAAGAGAAACTCAGTGGCACCACCTTCATGCAGATGTTGCCGAAAGGCAGTAGCAACCGGCGTCTTGTCACAAGGAATGCGCATGCTGAATTTCTGGAGAATCCAACAAAGCATTTGGAAGTTATCGCTTGCAAAGACATCCACGGACAGGAATGGACATGAATAAGCCAATCTGATTAAAACTCAGACTTAATAAACCGCTCCTCTATCGGACATGTCGCTTAATTCAGCGACATGTCCGATAGAGGAGCGGTTTATTAAGTCTGAGTTTTAATCAGATTGTGAATAAGCGAGACCCAGTGGTGACACCTTCAGGCAGATGTTGCTGAAATGCAATAGCAGCGGCTGAGCCGAAGTCTTGTCGCAAGGAATGCGTTTGCCGAATTTCGGGAGAATCCGACAAAGCATTTGGAAGTTATCGCTTGTAAAGAATTCAAACTGACATCCCCGGACACAAAGTACCAAGATCCATTTTGACCCAGTGGCGCCACCTTCAGGTAGATGTTGTTGAAATGCAATACCGATTGGCGTCTTGTCGCAAGGAATGCGTATGCCGAATTTGGGAAGAATCCAACAAAGCGTTAGGAAGTTATCGCTTGCAGAAAATTCGAACAGACATGCACGGACGTACACGCACATCCACGGACACAAAGAGACAAGAACCATTTTAAAAATAACTCAGAAAATTGAACTTAGGAATATGGGAAGATAACAAAAAAAATGACTCGAGAATATGTCTCAGCAAAATTACACGAACCTGGATATTTGATCATATAAATGGCATTAATAATCCACAGAACTCATTTTTGAGTTTTCACTGACATGTACACTGCGAAAAAAAGTTGTATTATTTTCAACACAATATTGTGCTAAAATGGCTTCAACACAAATATTTGTGTTGGGAATCAACACCACTCTGTGTTAAATTAACATACCTACACAAAATCGTGTTGATTTCAACACAAATTAGTGTTGACTTTAACACAATTTATGTTATTTTCAACACAATTCATGTGCTAAAATGGCTTCAACACAATTTTTTTCAATGACCTTCTATCTATCTCTGTTTTCATAGCCTTGGATTCCTTGATTATGATAATTTTCCAAGGCGCCTAACTCTACCTTCAATCTCAGTTCTCCACAAAACATTTAAGGGGTCTTAGTAAGGCTAACATTCTGTGCCAGGTATAAATGGTCGGCTTAAAGTCTGCGGTGCCTGAGATATCATATATCGCGTATCTATTGGGATATTCAGGTTGCCGTGGTGTATTCATTTATCGTGACCCACTCATAACCTCTGTTCTTGTTGACTTTGCACTTTATGCTCTCTACGTAGCAGGAAATCGAGTGAATCTATGTTGACGCACTCGATAGTTTACAGAATTTATGAGGTTCGTGTAAAAAAAAATGTTGTCGGGGCATAGACGTACTTTAACCCTACCTGGCCTGGGGGGGGCGGAAAGTGACCCCCTAGTAAACTTTTCTCTGCTGCTCCGAAACGACAAAACCGAGGAGGCTGAAACTTGGTGATTTTAAAGCTTATGTTATTGGGGTCATTTTGAGCCTATTTTCATATAACCCCGGGCAGAGGATCATGGGTAAATTCAAAATGGCGTGTTTTTCAATCTTTTCGCTCCATTTTTTTACATTTTCCTTGCCAAAAAGGCCTTTAAAGTATTTTATTTGTGCAAAACTAATTATTCTATATTTTATTTGATTTTTTTCGAGAGAAAAATCGGAAAAATGAAAATTTCGAAAAATCGACCTGAAAAAGGCCGAAAAGTGGCTTCCGAGAAGATGACGTCACTGTGACGTCATCATGGCGGCCATCTTGAACTTTTTTACATTTCCCGGTAGAGCTTGAATCCAAGATACTGAGTGGTAAGTTTCAGCGCTCTAGCCTTTGTGGTAGAGAAAATATATAGAGGGGAAGCACTTCCCCCCCCCCCAGGCTGCGATACACCCCAAATCGCCCAGGTCAGATAGGGTTAATAGGCTACTATCCAAGAAGGCCGTTAAGTTTTCTCGAATTACCGTACGTTTTGATCTGTCAGACCTGTCATCTGGAAATAAATTCTAACAAATCGAAAACGAAATTGATCCGTGAACAGATGTCTGGTTCCATTATTTCTGAAAGTTCGCATTTCCCTTGTCCCGACGTCCACAAATTTCAACGTCAGATCTTAGAGCATCTTGCCATTTATACAGTTTTACCACTGTCGGTTGTAATGTAGACTACGGTCAACCAAAATGGTTATGCTAGGCTTACGGATGGCTGCTCTGTGTTGAGACTGGAGTATCATGGTGTCCATAGTAACAATAATATTAACTAGACCCAGTCGACCGAATACGATCGAGGAAGCTTCCCTTTTAAATGTTAAATGTTAAGTAAAGGAAACATTCATTATTTGTGAAGAGAGAAATAACATAAAACTTAAACAATGCTAACATGGCCCCCAGATGGTGCAACTCGGCTTTAGGCGACTCGACACAAAAGCATTCCTAAAGGATAAATTGAGGAAAGAATCCGTTCAGGTTTTCAAAAGTTACTATCCGGAAACTTGGCCCACAGGTAGCGCCACGTATAGACAGATTGGCATGAAAATCAATCCCAACCACAATCTTGAGGCAAGATCCCCAACATCGGAAATAAAGAATTGAATCTGTTCAGTTTTACCAAAAGTTAACTTGGCCCACAGGTGGCGCCACCTCGGCAGATCGGCATGGAAAATAATCTTAAGTGAGATCTTCAGGCAAGGTGCCCATATGGCATAAGTCTACTAATTATTACTTGCCCCCTTTGACAGCTGACCGGTGTTGCCGAATGTCATTCAACTTGTAAAAAGGGAGCCTTTTCACCTCCACTCCTCATGTGTCCTTCCACCATGCTGTTCCCCAAAGTGAACAAATCAACACCAGGAAGTACAGTTTGAAGTCTCATCTGCAATTTGAAATATCAAATTTATCAGAAATGCTGAAAAATCTCAGCTTATAAAATCCACAAAGATCTACTCTCAAACTTCTAAACAAAGTAGGTCGAGTGCTCCGACCCGTCAGTGATTAACTCCCGTCTAGTGCCTGCCAGTCATGGAACCATTGTTAAAATAAAGAACTCTCTAATCTGAACAAACAATACCAATCCCGAACTATCCCGAGAAGGCACAAACAAAACTATTCACAGATAGAGATTTTATCACCTAAATAACAAGGGTACCCCTTTATCTTTTCCTCTCATTTTGCATATGACTTAATATTGGGGTGCAAATATAAAGTACAATATCTCACTAACCTGTACGTAATTTTCCATCTGGCAAAAAGCACCAAGTAGACTATCATTCTGCCTATAATAAAAGGTATGCAGCATTGATTAGATATGTCAAACATTATCTTTTCATTATGTTTTTCAATTTAAAACTTAAAAATGCGCAGTGGAAAAAAGAGTATGGGAAGAGACGTTTCGAGCTTGAGGTGGGCCACTATTGGTCCAAATGTAACCTGGGAGGTGTCAAAGTGATCAAGTCAGGAGTGGGTGCATGTAAAATTAGGACTGTGTTTGAACATGTAAAATCCGGAAACACGGACTTTACCCCTGAAATAGAGAAAACCCTTATCATCCGGGTCTAGATGGGCTGATATCGCTTCTCAGCGGATGGGGGCCTGCCGAGAGAGGCAGGGTGGGTTAGTGGGTGTATGTAGGATTGGGTTTGAACATATAAAAAGCGGAACACGGACTTTACACCTGCAATGTTGCTTGTAAAACCAGGATTTGTCTCAAAAATATAGAAAGCGGAACACGAGTTTCACACCAAAACCATGGGGAATTATGGATGTTTTGGGGTCCACTATTGGTGCGAATGGGGCCTCGGAGGTGTCATAATGTAGCACTTATGGAAGAGTCTCCCACTGGACGGGCGGGTCGTGGAAGTGGGGAACCTGGCGTGCATGCGCAGTAGATAAATGTTATTGGAATGGACGTTTTGGGGTCGAGATGGCACAACATTGGTCAGAATGGATCGTGTGAGGTGTCATGTTGAAGCATTCGTGGGGATCATCCGACTGGGCGGGTGTGTGTCGTGGAAATACCGCCCACCTGCGCATGCGCAGTAGAAAAAGACATTGGAATGAATGATTCGATGTTGAGATGGACTACTATTGATCCGAATGGGTCGTGTGAAGTATACTAATCAAGCACTGGTGGACTAGAGTCAGACTGGGGGTGATATGCCCCTACGCAGTCGGGTAGTAGTAGACAAAGAGGAGTTTCGGTAGTACAAAGGAACGCGTTTGGGAAGATGGGGCCATGCTCGCTCTCGGTACATGGTAGAGTTACCTCAGCGTAGGGGTGTGGAAAACCCAGTCATGGGACATTTGCGGTATAGGTTTTGGTCCCTTTTTTTCTTCATCACGAGCTGTAGAACACGATGGGAGGGGTCTCGAGGCCAAGCGTTGATTTTTTTAAGTTACTGTTCGAACACACACATGTCACTGGGCAAGTATCGCTGGGGTGGAGGTTTTTAGGGTCGAGATGGATCCCTAGTGATCTGATTTTGTCGTGTTAGAGTAAACGTAGCGCAATGATGCGCATGCGCAGTGGGGAAAGAGTATGGAAATAGACGTTTTGGAGTCGAGATGGACCATCCTTGGGAAGTATCAATGTGAAACTCTCGTAGGGGACCATTCGACTGGATTAGTGTGTCGTCCGTTTTCATCATTCTGCGCATGCGCAGACTGGCCGTAGCATAGAAAGCAGGTATTTTATGGGTTCGTTTGTGAATGAGTGATGGACCATTCTTGGTCCTAGTAGGCCGTGTAGGCCGTGTCAAATGGAAGCTCTGGTGGTGTAGACCACGACTTTAGGCACGTCATCTGTGACGTCATCAGTAGGAGTAGTACCCAAATTGTCCATTTTTGAAGTGTGAAGAAAGGGGTTTGGGGTAGAGATGGACAGTCCGTGTTTCAAATAACCCGTGAGGCGTGCCCAACGTCCGTCTTATCGCATGGACGCACTAACGATGTTGAGTGAGCGAGTGCGTGTGCGTTTGCGTGTGTGGTGTGTGTGTGTGTGCGTGTGTGTTGGTGTGTGTGTGTGCATGTGTGTGTGTGTATGTCTGTGTGTGCGTGTGTGCGTGTGGGTGTGTGTGTGTGCGTGCATGTGCGTGTGTGTCAGGGTGTGTGTGTGTGCGTGTATGTTTGTGTGTGCGGTCGCGTGTGTATGGATGAACATTGTGTATGTTTACAATCCTGGTAGGCTCTTGTCGGATGTCCAGTCAGAATCCGTTGTTTGAGAAAGTTCAATCTGCGGTCGTATACGATAGGATAGGCTTGCTTTTATGGACAATAACACAGTAACGCCCGCCAACGCCTAGCCTAACGCTTTAACGCCCTGGTGAATTAGCCCTGAAGCTCTGATTTTCTAGATATTCCATGGAATTGCCACTAGTTCATCGAAATGCAGTGACGCCCGTCGACGCCCGTATCAACGACTTAACGCCCTCCCCTGACGTCCTAGCGCTCTAACTTAACGCCCTACCGTCCTAGCATCAGGCCTGACGCCATGATGTAGACAGATGAGAGAACAACAACAACAAGGATGACAGGTCCAGCATTTTATTATCGCGACCAGCACATCATACCCACGCTGTGAGAGCGCGTTGGGTATGTTTACAATGCTCTTGGCCTAAGCGTCGTCGAGCAGTCCAGGATACCGTTGAGGAAGCATGTCCTGCACCAGTTGTTTGCGCATTCCGATCGTATTTTACAGGGCCTCGGTGGGTGGTGACCCCATATCCTCTTCCAAGTGTCGCTTGGTCTTCATGATGGACCTGTGCGTGGGGTCTCCTTTCATTTTAAGCGACAGCAGGCTATACCGTTCATAGATGACCATGTCTGTTTTCCTGATGTTTGGATGTACGCATGGATGGGTTCAGAGCTCGGACCTCATGGAGCTCGGGGCTCATGGAACTCGGAGCTCTTGGGAGTCTAAACTCGGACCTCGGAAGTGACGTCATCGCACGCATGCGCACGCACCTGTGGTGCATCATGTACCCTGGGGCATAGAGTACACCATGTTGCGGTTGCACCACAAGTGCCTGCGCATGCGGGAAATGATGTCACTTTCGAGCTTCGAGCACCAAGGTCCGAGATCTCAACCCATCCAGGAGTACGTCCAAATGCACCCGAACATCAGGAAAACAGACATGGCCATCTATGAACGGCATATCCTACTGCCGCTTGAAATGAAAGGCGACCCGACGTACAGGTCCATCATAAAGACCAAGGACGTGGGGTTAACACCCACCGAGGACTTGAAAAATGCGCTCAAATGCGCAAACAACTGTTTCTGGACACGCTGCCTCAACGGTATCCTGGACTGCCCGACGACGCTTACGCCAAGAATAACCCTGACAGAAGATTGAACGCTCGCAAACGAAGGCTTCTGATTGTACAAGAGCCTACGAGAATTGTAAACATACCCAACGCAACCCCCCCCCCCCCCGCCCCCAGCGTGGGTATGATGTGCTTGTCGGGATAATAGAACGATTTACCTGTCATCCTTCTTGTTGTTGTTGTTCTCTCATCTGTCTACATCATTTCGTCAAGGCGTTATGCTAGAGCGTTAAGGCATTAAGCTAGAGCGTTAGGGGGTTATGTCGTTAGGATAGGGCGTTAAAACGTTGAGACGGGCGTTGACGGGCGTCACTGCATTTCGATGAATTGGTGACAATTCTATGGAATATCTAGAAATTCAGAGCTTCAGGGCTAATTCACCAGGGCGTTGGAGCGTTCAGCTAAACGTTGGCGGGCTGTCCATACAAGCACGCTACTGTCCATAAAAACAAGCGTATCCGAAATTGGTACACGACCGAAGATTGAACTTTCTCAAACGACGGCTTCTGATTGGACAAGAGTCTACGAGAATTGTAAACATATACAACGCGGCTCTCCCAGCGTGGGTATAATGTACTGGAGGTGATACTGGAGAAGATATAAACATATACCCCTTGCTCCCAGTCCTTTACACGCTTGAACGACTGACAACGCCATGAGTCTGCCATCCATGACGCTACTGCCTGGATAGTTTACACCGCCATGAACCGTGTCTCCATGAGACATCCAGGCATCAATGTGGGGACACCGCTTCAGACTACACAGTCAGTTGAGATCTCACCAACGTGTAATCCATGGACATGCACGCTTGATGGTTGAGGAACCTGTGATGTTGGCTAGAATACATGTTCGATCTCTAGACTGTCATTTAATCGTAAGGATAATTTACGGCGACATCAACGGTCGGTCCATAAGCAACCCAGCCATGAATGCCAGCATTGCGGTCGAGTCTTCAGACTCCCCATTCAGTTGATCCCTATCAATCCGAAAGACGTCCACAGTTTGTATATCTTTCAACAGGACTTATATTTATTCTGAGGATCGGCTTTTGATTGGACGAGAGCGGTCAAAGTTTAGCACAATTGACTTTTGATTTGACAAGAGCAGCCGACATTCCTACTGTTGCAGAGCCATGGCGGGGAAACATCCGTATGCGACTCGCATTTTACAGCTAGGTGGGTGGTAACCCCATATCCCTTCCAAGTGACGCTTGGTCTTCATGATGAACCTGTGTGTGGGATCGCCTTTCATTTCACGGTGAATTACACACCTAAATGATGTGCGGCATACAGCACGCATGAGCTGGGTCTTCGGCAATAAATAGATATAAAATTCCCTGTAAAAGAATATATTTTCTAAATGGGCACACTAATGCCATTATTTCAGGAGAGAATACAGTTATTGAAATTCAAAAAATTAAAGACGTGCAATCCTCCTTAAACCTTCTTCAACTTTTCTGAAAAACTCCATAAAATAATGTACGAAATGGTTTTCTTTTTTATGCATGTTAAAGTGATTCCCGTCCAAAGAACAATTTAAAATGGCAAAAAAACAGGAGTCGACCTACTCGTCTTTTGTAAAATTTTGTCGCCATAAAGGAATCAACATTTTCGCTCCCCGAAAAAGTGCGGATTTTGGCCTGTCAGATATTCATTTCCGGACACGATCAACTCCGTAGTGGCGCGTAGGTGTGATCAACAAACAATTGTTATATCCTCGTTCGGAGAAATAGTTACGTCCAGCAGGGTGATACTATAGATATCAGTTAGTAGACAGGCAGGAAGAATTACCATGCTGTCAAAAACGGGCGACATTCCTTATTATGAAATTAGGGAGGGGTCACTTTGGGCGAAACCATGGCAAATGTGGAGTGCACCCTTAAGCGGCAGCGGGCTGTACCATTCATAGATGACCATGGCTGTTTTCCTGTTGTTTGGATGCATTTGGATGTACGCATGGATGAGTTGAGAATTCGGTGCTCTTGGAGCTCGGAGCTCTTGGAGCTCGGAGCTCTTGGAGTCTGAGCGCGGACCTCGGAAGTGACGCCATCGCACGCATGCCCACGCACCTGTGGTCACCGTGTACCCTAGGGCATGGAGTGTAATATTGTGCAGGTGCAGTACCAGTGCGTGCGCATGCGTGCGGTGACGCCACTTCTGAGCTCCGAGTTCCAAGCTTAGACTCTAAGAGCTCCGAGCTCCAAAAGCTCCCAGCTCTCAACCCATCCATGCGTACATCCAAATGGCCAGAAGACAATGCGTCCAATACACGGACGATAGCATAAGTGAATTGTAAACACCCATAGCGATTTCCCCAGCGTGGGTCTGCTGTGATTGAGAGGATAATAAAATCATTGACCTGTAATCCTTGTTACCATTGTTGTCTTATTGGACTAACCAATCAGAATAGTACTTATCACGGACTAGACCCATAGAGCTACGTATAGGCGCGCATATGGGACATCGTCCATAAAACACGTCCCTCTGGACCCCACACCCCTATTCCTACAGTTGCAGAGCCATGACGGAGAAACATCCCTATGCGCCTCGCATTTTACAGCATGTGACCGTGGTTAATTCACTCATGGGTTACGTAGCAGTGGTTCGGTCCACGTTTGGAGATGTTGACGACAACGAGGGGCGAACCCAGATCCTGGAGGAGTTCACAGAAGCGGTCCTCGACAGAGTCGACTCGATGGAGAGGTGTTCTATCACCAACCATTACTGGACTATGACAGCCCGGGCTATGAACCACGAGCGCTCACGCCGGAACCACCGACGGGCTGGTGGCCTCACAGTGGTCTTTGCCCTATTGACCTTGACGCTGTGGCAATGACAGTTCTCTCTTACAGCGACAGAAAAGAACGGCTCTCCGTAGCCTCCATGTCTTCCAAAAGAAACACGGCTAACTAAGCACAATATTTACACACAAACACGCGCGCACACACAAACACACACGCGCGCACCCGGACACACGCACGCACACACGCGCGCACGCTCTCGCTCTTTCAATATCGTTAGTGCGTCCATGCGTTAAAACGGGCGGTGGGTACGCCTCACGGACCATTTTGACCACGGATGGTCCATCTCTACACAAAACATCTTTCTCCTAAAATTACCACTTTAGCTATTACTCCTACTGATGACATCACCGATTACGATGTCATGCCTCAAGTCGTGGTTTACACCACGAGGGCTTCCATATGACACCCTTCACGGCCTATTAGGACCAAGAATTCTCCATCAATCACTAACAAACGAATCCCTAAATGCCTGTTTTCTATACTACGTCTAGACTGCGCATGCGTAGAATGATAAAAACGGACGGCACACGTTCTAGTCCAGCCGGATGAGCTTCACGAGAGCTTCACACTGATACCTTTCACGACAAAATCGGACGACTAGGGGTCCACCTTGACCCCAAAACGTCCAACCCAGGGCTACGTGCCCAGTGCGCATGCGCACAGTAGCTTTCCACAAAAATTCAACGCTTGGCCTCGAGACCCCACCCATCGTGCTCTACCGCTCGAGATGAAGAAAACAAGGGACCACAAATGTCCATGACTGGGTTTCCCAAACCCCTACGCAAGGGTAACTCTACCAGGTACCGAGAGCGAACATGGCCATATCTCCCCATACGCGCTTCTTTGCACCACCAAAACTCCTCTTTCTCTACTACTTCCGACTGCGCAGGGGCATATCATTCCCAGTCAAACTCTAGTCCAACAGTGCTTGACTAGTATACCTCACACGGCCCATTCGGAACAGTAGTAGTCCATCTCAACATCGAAACATCCATTGCAATGCCCTTTTGCTACTGTGCACGCGCAATTTCCACGACACATACCCAACCAGTCGGATGCTCCCCCAAAGAATGTTTGGAGCAAGAATGACACTTTGCCAAGAATGACACCTCAAACGATCCATTCTGACCTATTTTGGGCCATCTCGGCCAGAAAACGTCCATTCCAAATGCCCTTTGTCCAATTCACATGCGCGCCATGTCCCCCACTTCCACGACCCACCCGTCCAGTCGGAGGTCCCTCCATGAGTGCTACACATAGTGAACCCCAAAACATCTATGATACTCCATGGTTTAGGCGCAAAGTCCGTGTTCCGCTTTTTATATTTTCGGGACACGAATCCTAATTTAACATGCAACCCTGCAGATGCCACCATATCCACTTCCCTGGATGATTACCCACGGTTTAGCTGTACAGTCCGTGTTCATCTTTTTATATGTTCAAACCCAACCCTTAATTTACATACACCCACTAAACCCACCCTGCCTCTCTCGGTAGGCCTCGATCCGCTGGAGACCGATATTAGCCCCTGTAGACTTGGTTGATAGGGTTTTTCCTATTTTAAGGGTACAGTCCGTGTTCCGCTTTTTATATGTTCAAACCCAATCCTAATTTTACACACACCCGCTAACCCACCCTGCCTCTCTCACATATCAACCCATCTAGATCTGGTTGATAAAGGTTTTCCCTATTTTAAGTGCATGTTCAAACCCAACTCTAATTTTACACGCACCCACCCATGATTTGATCGCCCTGGAGGGGCGCTTTACTTTGGCACCTCCCACGATCCATTTGAACCTATAGTGGCCCACCTCGAGTCCAAAACGTCTATTCCCATACACTTTTTCTACTGCTCATGCGTGGAATGACGTCAGTTCCACGTCAACCCCATCCAGTCGGATGCTCCCTTACGAGTGCTTCACTATGATACCTCAAACGACAAAATCGGACCACAATGGATCCACCTAGACCCCAAGACGTCCAGCCCAGCGCTACTTGTCCAGTGCGCGTACGCACAGTAACTTTTTCAAAAAAAATCAAGGCAAAGCCACGAGACCCCTCTCTTCGTATTCTACAGCTCAAGATGAACAAAACAAGGTTCCACGCCCCATAGTAAAATCCACAAGAAAAAAATGACCACCCCAATACCCCCATGCCGCAAATGTTCATCCGTTGGTTCTCGATTGTGCCCTCACCATAGCCGTATATACACCTGCTCTCTGGTAGGTAGATTAGACGATTTTCAAACTTGCCTAGTATGGGCTGACTTGTGGCGCAGTGGATAACGTGCCCGTTTCTGGAGCGCGCAGTTCGAGTTCGACTCCCGCGGGGACCAAGGTGATTCTCCTTCTTCCACTGTATGGCTACGTATGTGGCTTATAACCTAGAAGCCATACCCGGGACCCTTGACTTCGATTACCTAACGGACATTCTCGGAGATGACCGCGCAGTGCCGAAGATTACCGGACATTGCCGAAGATTGCCGGGCATTCCCAGAGAATCCAGCGAAGCGACAACCCGCGTATTTGAAGTCTTGTTGACAAGGCACTACTTTCTGTCCGCAGAGGCCTCTCCCCGGACATGACCGAATCACCGACGAACACGACCTAATAACTGCAGAGAAATACTTCATGTTGGGCAAGCCTCACTTGCCATTTGGATCACGGATGGTCCATCTCTACCCCAAACACCTTTCTTCGCACCCCAAAAATGCCCACTTTGGGTACTACTCCTACTGATGACGTCACAGATGACGTGGACATGCCCATTTCGTGGTCTACACCACGAGAGGCAATTTGACACTCTACACGGCCTATTAGGACGAGGAATGGTACATCAATCACTCACAAACGAACCATGAACATGTCTGCTTTCGATACTTCGGCCAGATTTCGCATGCGCAGAATGATGAAACCGGACGACACACTAGTCCAGCCGGATGGTCCCCTGCGAGAGCTTTACACTGATACCTCCCACGACCCATTCGGACCACGGATGGTCCACCTCGACCCCAAAACGTCTATTCTCATACACTTTTTCTACTGCGCATGCGCACCATTCAGCTAGTTTTACTCCACACTCATCCAGTTGAACGCTGCCCAGAGAGAGCTTCACGATGGTTCCTCACAAGACAAAACCGGATCACGAGGTCTCCACCTAGACCCTAAAACGTCCACACCAGCGCTATTTTCCCAGTGCGCGTGTGCACAGTAACATTTCCCATCGTATTCTACAGCTGGAGATGAAGAAAACAAGGTCCATAACCTATACCGCAAATTTCTATGACTGGGTTTCCCACCCCCCTACGCTGAGGTAACGCTACCAGGTACCGAGAGCGAACATGGCCCCATCTCCCCAAACGCGCTCCTTTGCACCACCGAAACTCCTCTTTGTCCACTACTCCCCGACTGCGCAGGAGCATATCAATCCCAGTCTGACTCTAGTTCACCAGTGTTTGACTAGTATACCTCACACGACGCATTCGGACCAACAATAGTCAAGCTCAACATCGAAACATCTATGCAAATGCCCTCTTTCTACCGCTTTTTATCTTTTCGGACCAAATCCTAATTTTACATGCAGCCCTGAATATGCCACCATACTCACTTCCCTGGATGATTTCCCATGGTTTAGGAGTCCGTGTTTCGCTTTTTATATGTTCAAACTCAATACTAAATTCACATACACCCACTAACCCACCCTGCCTCCCTTGGCAGGACCCGATCCGCTGGGGATCAATATTTGCTCCTCTAGACCTGGTTGATAGGGGTGTTCCCTATTTTAGGGGTATAAAGTCAGTGTTCCGCCTTTTATATGTTCAAACCCAATCCTCATTTTACATACACCCACTGACCCACCTTGCCTCTCTCGGCAGACCCCGATGAGCTGGGAAGCGATATTAGCCTATAGACCTGATTAATAAGGGTTTTCCCTATTTTAGGGGTAATGTCATTTTATATGTTCACACACAATCCTAATTTTCCATCCACCCACACATGACTTGATCGTCCTGGACTTGCGCATCATTTTGACATCTCTCACAACCCACTTGGACCAATAGTGGCCCACTTCGACCCCAAAACGTCTATTCCCATACACTTTTTCTACTGCCGATGCGCAGAATGACAAGCGTCTAGTCCGTCATTCATAATTCAGCCGTCGTCCATTAAAGAATATCCGCGTCCATAATCCAAAGACCTATTCAATATTTCATATAACATTATTAGCACCAAATTCAAAAAGACAATCATAGTATACATAAGCATAGGCTAATTTCCTGCAAGAGAGATGAGGTCAACAGTTTTCAATGATGCCGACAAGACATCATGATTTTCCAAAAATATAAAATCCGTATCGCTGATCAGTATTCTTAATCCACAATAATCGTTGTAAAGTCGTCATCTAGAGAATGATGTATCTCAGTCACGCTTTGATTGTGACTGTTCATATGAACACCACGAGGATCTTGAAGTACATGGATTCATACGGCCCCTATCCCGGGTTAAGCGGAATTAGACACAAGTTACGAAACGTAACGCCAAAGTTCTTCAACGCTACGCTCGTATTGTACTATCAGCATGCGATATGTATCGCCAGATTTGAGAAAATGTGAGTGGATGCGCTTGCTGGAATAGCCCTGTTTTATAAGTTTCTGCAACAATGTTTTGTGACGTTGATTAAAATCGTCACATTTAACACAGGATGTAGCAAATGCTACTAGACGAGATATGTATACGTCATATGCAGGTCTCACTGGACGTCAGTTCCACGTCAGACCCATTCAGTCGGATGCTCGCTCACGAGTGCTTCACTATGACACCTCAACAAAATCGGACCAATATGGGTCCACCTAGACCCCAAAAAGTCCACCCCAGTGCTACTTGCCAGTGCGCGTGCGAACAGTAAGTTTTTCAAAATAAATTCAACGCATGACCTGGAGACCCATCCTGTCGTGTTCTACAGCTCGATATGAAGAAAGCAAGGTGCCACACCCCAGAGTAAACTCCACAAGAAAAAAATGACCACCCCAATACTTCCATACCGCAAATGTCCATGCGTTGGTTTCTGATTTGGGCTTACACCATAGCCGTATGTAGATCTGCCCTCTGGTAGGTATATTAGGGTATTTTCAACCTTGCCTAGTGTGGGCTGACTCGTGCTGCGATGGATAACGTGCTCTCTTCTGGATCGCGCAGTTCGGGTTCGACTCCCGTTGGGACCAGGGGGATTCCCCGTCTCCTACTCTATGGCTATGTATGGGGCTTATAACGTAGAAGATATTCCCGGCATCTTTGACTTCGATTACCTGCCCGATATTACGGAGATGACCGGACATGGACGGAAATGAACAGACATTGCCGAAGATTACTGGACATTGCCGAAGAGTCCCAGACATTGCTGATGATTGACGGACATTCCCGGAAAATCAGGCGAGGCGACCACCCGCGTATCTGAAGTCTCGTTGACGAGGGACTACTTTCTGTCCGCGGAGGCTTCTCCCCGGACAGGACCTAATCACCGCGGAGAAATACATCACCGGGGGTTACTTCCGGTCACGTGAACGGAAGTGACCTTTACGGGAAATATAGTGAATTTGATCTCTGTGACCTCCACGAGAATCCACAATTAGGTCACGAAAGTAGGTCAACGGGACAAAAGATCACCTTTCTATATTACTGTTAGGCTACATATACAATAGGTCACATCAATATACATAGTTGTGTACATAACACATTCAACAATATAACACTGAGGTGTTCATGGTATACACAAGGGTGAGTGAGTGAATAGAATTTAACGTCGCTTTCAACAATATTTCAGCTATATCACGACGAACCAACTAAGCACCACCCAACCCCCAAATAGAGAATATCTGTCAGTTCAATTGAAGGCAGCTACAAAGAATCAACATCTTGCTGGCAGTAATAGATAGATGAAGTTATTAATTATAAAGTTATTATTACCAAAAATTAACAAAAATAAATAAATGTATCCTCTTTTGTTTCATTTTAACTCGACTGATGCAATGTTTACGAAGAAACAACACCTGTCAAAACAAAACATAGAAAAAAAATATAAAAATGGGAATAAAATCTAATGTCAATATAGCCGATGATCACGTGCTCATCTCCGCTACATTAACCAACATGAAGGGTGAAAAGAGACGGAAGCTGACTCGCTTTAAAAAAGGACATCCTGTACACCGGATATTAGCTGTGGCCGACAGTTCAGATCTTATCCCTGTCTCTGGGCCATCATCTGAAGGTGCTGTAGTAACCAGGAGCACAGGCCCGCAAAACAAGAGTTTTTTTTTGGGCGGTGGTATTAGGGTGAAGATTCGAAATTTGGGGTCTCTATATATAACCCCATGCTTTATATAAATCCACATCAAGGTATGAAACGGACTTTGGGTGAATCGAGAAATAAACGGTTTAACGCCAAACAAAATACAGCTGTCGCGAGTGACCAATCAGAATTGAGAACGAAGCCCGCCATAATCGAACTGTTCCTAGATGGATGGACAGCAACGTTGGATTTTGAATCGTCCGGCAAAGGTAAAAATTGCACAAATTTATTAATTTGACGACGGGAATATATAAAGTGATACTTGTAGAATATGCTGATATATTTTGTTTGGCGGTAAACCGTTTCACACCTTGGTGTGGATTTATATAAAGCATGGGGTTATATATAGAGACCCCATATTTCGACACTTCACTCTAATACCACCGCCCACACCCCCGAAAACTCTTGTTTTGGTGGTCCTGTGCCAGGAGGTTACATCAAGATGAGTTCACCTTCGTTACAAAACCTGGCATAGACAAGAGGACAGTTGAAGTTACCGACACCGAGGGCATAACTGGATCAATGAAATTACTACGGCCAAAGAAACCGGCTTCAAATTTGAAATACATAAGAGATAAAAAATACTGATGATACACAAGGCATGAGGATGATTAATAACAAAAAGATGGTTCAGATGCGGAATGATGTGACTGAGGAGCATAGAGTTACTTCCCCTGATTGTGATATTCTGAAAGTTATCATAGCCAGAGAAAAAATTGGGGTTTGGGATGGTCTCAATCTCAATCACGGATATTCTTTAATGGACGACGGCTGAATTATGGATGACGGACTAGACGCTTGTAATTTGCAATGTGTTAACTGTCAATATCTTTTTCGCCATTATTAAATATATGTAGAAGTCAAGACAAATAACCTGGACCAAATGCTGCTGCCATCGTTTACTCAGACCGTCTATCTGTGCTTATGTGAGAAAGTTGTTTGAATCTGTATGGGGTACTATGGATAATAACAAACTTCAAAAGTTCAAAAAAAAACAGAAGGCTATACCAACGTGAACAGCCAGAAACGTTTTTTTATCGGCCATACACGATTAACTCATGAACATTTGCCAAAAAGAAAGAGCCAGTCCCAAGGTGTGTTCCATGCCACGGAGATCTCACAGGGAAACATATTCTTATCGACTGTATAGATTTTAAGATTGTAAGAGATACTTTTTATCGAGTTGCTACTTTGAACGATCTTTTTAATCGGGTAAGAGAATATTATTTGAGAGAGATCGGTTTCTTGTATAAATGTTACATGTTTTTAATGCATTAGATTACTGAGTTATTAACTTAGGTCATATACTTAGAATTTTGTTTTGGTCGTCCCTATATAGATGAAATATTGTTGAAAGCGACGTTAAATTCTATTCACTCACTTACTCACCCTTGTGTATACCATGAACACCTCAGTGTTATATTGTTGAATGTGTTGTGTACACAACTCTGTATATTGATGTGACCTATTATATGTTTAAACATATTTTTGATCTCTCTATCAACATCAATTTTAATATACCGACCTGATCGATTTACCATATTCCTGGTAATAAAATATGATTGAACCATCTCAGAGCAGGGGCGTCGGAAGCACATTGGAAGTGGTACAGCCTTATGAGGCAGGGGGGCTATAATAGCACTTCAGGCGATTGTCGAGAGACAGCCTGGGTCCCAGAAGCTCCTGGGGTCTAGATCCCGGAGACGCGTTCAGAGCGATTTCTGGTGAATAAAATCACTCTACAATGAAGTGTACTCACTAAGTCAGTGATTAGGATTTTTTATGCAAACATGACCATATCTTGCGGACTTCATTGAAAACTGTTGACCCCACTTCTGCAGAAAAGCATCTTAGGTTTTCGTTGTTTTTATTTCATGCACATATGGAATTCGTGCCGTCATACGAAATACGTCTTTCGAGTATTGATGCGGAAATCGGTTTATCGACGACGGCTGAATATTAAATGTTTGATCTGACACTTGCTATCATATAAATATATCACTGTGTGGTGAAATAGCAAGCGCCAGAGATATTGTACGCTACAAACAGATTTTGCCATCAGTATTTTGCCCAGACAGGTTAGAAGGATGTAGGAAGAAACCTAATCTATTCAAATCAGAATAATAATTCCTGGACATTATGTACAATCACGGTCGGTAATCACCTAGAATGTATAAAAACATAGTCTCAACCAGTCCCAATTTTACTGATACAAGGCCGAACGGGGGTGCCCGATTTGACTACTTCCGTGATTAAAACAATACTGGAATTACACTCACCGTAAATATTGACAGTTCGCATTAATTACGCGGAGGAATAAAGTGAAATTTACAGACAACAGTTTTTACTCATTCACCGAATTTCAGCTACCAGCATTTATCTGAGTGGCAATCACTTCTTCGATTTCGAAGAGCTTGGTCAGATACATAAACCACAGGTTTCATAACGCGCATTTCCGTCTTCAAAACATGTACGAAACGAAGAGGTCTGCTTCATGGTGAATGGTCCTTTGAAATCTGCAGCCGAAAATGTGATAATAAAATAAATGACTTAACACGAGTATTGGAAAACGTTAGGAGGTAATTATTTTCCTTATCCCTCATAATGTTAAATGACATGAGCTCATTAAAAGGAACCAACTTTACTGAAACCAGAATAGTAATTCCCGAACATTATGTCCAATCACAATAGTTCGCTGACCACCTAGATAACATATTAGACACGGTGTCAACCACTTCCAATTTCATTGAATCAAGACCGAACGAGGATGACCGATTTTACGACTTCGGGAATTCTGGAATTTCACTGGCCATAGATTGGCAGTGCGCGTTATTTACAAACAACATTTTGCGCTCATTTACCTACCAGCATTTTATCTGAATATCAACCAATCGTATAGCTTGTCTGTCCCATAGTCCGACACATTCGGGAATGCACGACATGCTGACTCGATGCATTAGTTCCTTTTTATCCACAGGCTACGTATCCCCTTGTTGAGGCCTATTTGTTAGTCTTTTCATCTGAGATACGATACACCCTTGAAAACGATAGGGGTATTCACATTCATTTGTATTAAAGAATACTATTCAGTGATACGGATTTCAGGAAGGATACGTGATGTCTTATAAGCATCAATTGTAAAATGTTAACCGCTTCTCGACAATAAACCGCATTCAGTAGGCCAACATGGACACTAACTAATTTGAGCAAATGAATATCTCGGAGCTGCTTGGCTATAGCGATTTGATGAGAAGAGAAATACAAAATGGGGAGTATGTACAGCCACCCTAAATTGCACATCCATTAATACCAAGATTACTGTACCAAATGACATTAAATATTGTGACGAATAGATTATATGTATAGGGTCGTAAAAAGGGGGGGGGGGTGATGAAATGGATGTTGTTGCAAAAGTATATCACGCGGTTGGTCATTTTTACAGTATATTTTTATGTTAATGTTTCACACTTACTTGAGTCCTGTTTGAAATAATTATCTATCACTCTGGGTTATTTACCTTATTGCTGTCGGGTCATCATAGTTATTTATTCTCTCGTAAATATCCATTCGTTGTATAAATTTCAACCGGCAACTTCGCGTAGTCTGCTATGTTTTTGCCTAATATCAAAGCGAGGCTGCATATCCTGTACTCGATGTTTTTGTTGAAATATTACTCATATGTAATACTTTTGTGATAAATAACTGTATAAATATATTTTGTGTCATAAACATACAGTTATCTGATCAAACTTATTAACATGTTCTTTGTATTTCATTCATAATTAGCTGTAAGCTGTCGGCAAGGTTCCAGGCTATCGTGGAGTATTTTCCGATAGGTGGCGCTTAAGTCACACGCCCGCGAAAGTATAAATTCGGGAGCACAAGCAAGATTCGTCAGATTACTACCCACAACGCGAGACACTTAGAAACGAATTAAAAGAATTCAACACTCCCTTAACATTACCAGCGATATTAAACCCTAAGCCTCCCATTAGAAAACAGGTATTCAAGTCCTTAATAGATTTTATAAAAACTGCTGGCTATTATTCCAGTATATAACACTACCCCCGTGCATGCGCAACACTAACTAACAATGTCAGCATTGGCCAAAATTTCTCTTTTGGAATAAAATTTAGGCAATGTGGGCACCGGAGATACCATGTTCCGTGTGGGCCGGTTACCACATTAGTCTCAAAAATCGGAGGCCAAGACCAATCAACATCCCTGCGACAATATTGGCCAAAAATCTCTCTTTCGCAATAAAATAGGCAATGTGGGCACCGGAGATACCATGTTCCGTGTGGGCCGGTTGCCACATTAGTCTCAAAAATCGGTGGCCAAAACCAATCAACATCCCTGCGACAATATTGGCCAAAAATCTATCTTTCGCAATAAAATAGGCAATGTGGGCACCGGAGATACCATGTTCCGTGTGGGCCGGTAACCACATTCGTCTCCAAAACCTAAAGGCCGCTACCAATTCAACAACCAAGGACATAAATCATTAGCACACGTCCAAGAAACAACCACGCACACAGATAATGTCACTCACAAATATGATTACTACACAGTGTTTGATCTTATACTTTCAGAAATGGAGATGAACACGATGAAGGTCCTCATCAAACAGACAATAAACAGAACACTGACGACGACAAAAAATTTTAAACAGCACCTCACGGCACACCGAAGACCAAAGACGGGCTGGACAAGACTGAAAACAGAAGACGGATGACGATCACAAGAATACCAACATCGCCACACAACAAGAAACCTCCGGAACCAGAACATCACATCCTAAACCACACCGACACGATAACCCATAGATGACACCGAACTGACGCCTTAACACAGAATATGATAGTAGTGTATATAGGGCAACTAAAGCCCCTTTTCACCCGGATGTAACTATGACGTCACAACTGTATGGTTTGTAACGAGGCTTTTGATTGGTTGAATTGTAAGTGTGAGGTTGAATTTGATTGGTTGAGGTGTCGTCCCTGTTGTAAAGCAAGATGGTGGGTGTCGGCCCTGTTGTAAAGCAAGATGGTGGTGTGATAGCAAGATGGCGGTGTGGTTCGGAGATGTTCGGGTGTGTTCGGGTGTGTTCGGGCCTGTTCGGGAAGGGTGGAAAGCAAGATGTCGGTTGTCGGTCCTGTTGTAAAGCAAGATGGCGGTTGTCGTCCCTGTTGTAAAGCAAAATGGTGGCTGTGGGCCCTGTTGTAAAGCAAGATGTCGGAGTTGGTTCGTGAATGTTCGGGAATGGGGTGAAAAACATATAAAAGTAGGTGATTTTTAGTGAATGGGTTATAATCATTGGACTACTTTGGGAAGTTTTTTCACCACTGACCTGATTTGCCTGCCTGCCTGCCTGTCCAGCCAGCCAGTCATTCTGCTTGCCTACTTTGTATGAGTTGTGGATCCTGCGTGTACTTTTTTCCATTTTACCAGTGCAAATTCACCAGACTTTTACACGGTAGCAGTTCTTCACCAGCCTTAGCCCATAGTCAAGATGAATTCACCCGACCTAGTCATCCTTCGAAAGAACCGTGTTCGCCTGGTTGATGAGATGCGGTATGCGGAGGCAATATGTGATCTGCTTTTTGTTGATAATATACTGCTGAAACAGGGTGTGGAAGATATCATGGCGGAGAAGACTCCTTCACGACAAAACCGAGCTCTGCTCGATGCTCTAGAGCGTAGTGGTCCCTATGCATTTCTAGCGTTCGTGCATGCACTGAAGAAGACGGAAAATGTAGAATTGGCTGATCTACTTGAAATTCCCGTTGTAGTAGAAGAGGGTATCTTAGTTATGGATACTACCGAACAGCGTATAGCTACCAAACGTACGGACATGCACCCAGAGTGTGGTGTACCAGCCAAACGCGGTGCACGTGCCAAGCGGTCCCGACAAATTCCTTTAGAAACACCTGAACCCGTTCTCCAGCCAGTGCCTGAGTCCATGGATGAACAAAATGAAGAGGAGCAAGGGAAACAAGAAAAAGAAGAAGACCACATGGTGCAACTTCCTATGTCTGTGCAGTCCATTAATAACATTATCCAGCAGGCCTATGAGTCGGCCCACACGGATATATGGCAGCTTTCAGCTTGTTTGACTGTCAGTGTGAAAGACGCACAAGTACATTTTAATGTACTGGCCTATATGAACAGACCCGCTAGGCGTATTGCCTTGTCTTCGCAGTGCTGGCAAAGACTGGAGACCGTTTATTATGCCGTGGACGCGGTGATTGGCGAACAGGCGGGTAACGAAGTGAAATTTTCTCTAGGTGAAGACATCTATGTGAGTGTTGGTTATTTCAACGACGACCTCCTGCTGCATATCCGTAAATGGAAAATGACGGCCGATACACAACAGCTTGCTCCTTGTCCTCAGGGTGTCACTTTGAAAATACCGGTGTGGCGCAAGTTGCAGAGTGTGACAGCTGCAATTCGTCAAGCTTTGAATTACCAGGTGTCTCACACTATTTATCTGAAGTACATTGACACAGTTATGGCTCTGGTCAGGCCTCGCGTTCGACAACTGCGTCTGGAAGCCTGTGCAGGGTGTTTCAACAACAGTCCCATAATAATGCATACGTGTATGGACATTAGTGTACCCTCATACGCGCTGATCACTGAAGCATTACAGGTTGTGACCGAGGAGCAAATTGCCGTGGCATTGGAAGCTGCCTGCCCTCCTACCATTCCACGTGAAGAGATTACTACCTACATCTATGTACACCAGGGACGGAAAAACGATGAGGAGTTCAAGCAAGTCTTGTTGCGTAACTGGACAGTAGTACCGTTCCCTAATACGCGCTGATCATTGTGGTGAAAACGGAACTATTGAACCTTTTCATGAAAAAACATTTCACACATTGACCTTATTCCTACACGTTAATTGAAGTGCCATTGATAGCGTATTATTATAAAATTCAACACTTTTTCACTGTGGTGAAGACGAACTATTGAACATTTTCATGAAACCATTTTCACACATTTTACTCTATTCCTACACGTTCATTGAAGCGCCATTGATAGCGTATAATTATATTAAAATTCAATACTTCCAGTTTCACTGTTGTAAATACGTTCATTCTATTGTGTTAGTGTTGTTGTTGTTGTATAAATATTGAACAATTTGTTTCAAGTTGAAAAACATTCAGATAAACATGTTTGTTTCATTCTATTGTGTTAAATAAAAAAATTTCAAAAAAATTTAAAAAAAAAAAAAAATGAGTGTTAGTGTTCATTTAGTGGGGGAGCTGATGTTATATTTTTTGTGCTCAGTTAGAAGTTCTTCTTTCGGAGGAATGGGGTGGCCCTGAAAAGGGCCGTTGGAAAGTGTTACTACACTTGTTTTTTAGGAGCGGTAGATTTTCTTCACTCCGGCCACCTGCCTCCTGCACACGGGACACTTTATTTTAAAATGCTGTTCGTCGGTTTCATTGCAGTGGCACTCATCCCCTGTACACGTTAGTGTCACCCAGCATTCTTCGCATACGCATAAATGTCCGCACGGAAATAGGGCGTACTCTGTTTCCTCGTTTGTACACACACTGCAGTTGGCTTTACTTAGTTCTTTATGCAGGTCTCTTTGTAGTTGAACCTTGACTCTGTCCATTTGACCCATGTCTTCTCTCATTTCGTTAATCTGTTCGTTTGCCAAGGTCACCTGGTCGTTTAGGCGGGACACCTGGTCGTTGAGACGGGTTACCTCGGTCCAAGAGCATTGTTGTTGTTGTTGTTGTTGTTGTTGTTGTTGTTGTTGTTCAGGTGGTAATGTTGTAGCTGGCGTCTCTGTTTCCGGTGTTGTTATAATTGGCGTTTGGGTAGCCGCTGTATTTCCTGGTGGTCTGTTACAGTTTAACCACTCTACGGTGGGCAGTTCTTCTTCGTCCGTGTCATCATTATTATCTTCATCCATAGCCGCCGTCACCTCTTGGTCTTGTTGTGCACTTTGTCGTCTCAACGTATCGGCAATATGACGTTGATGCACTCGCTGTAGGCTTGTAATAATCGTGACACCGTCATCCTCTTCATGTGTAATGACCTCCCTATGGTCTCTAGGATCCTCGAATACTAGTCTTCTTGTAGTCATGATGTATTATTGTGCATGAATGGTAACAACATTCAGCGCGCTATATAGATGTCTAGGCACTCATGTTGTAAACCAAGATGGTGGGTGTCCGTCCTGTTGTAAATCAACACGGTGGGTGTCGGTCCTGTTGTAAACCAACATGGCGGCGTGATTCGGAGATGTTCGGGGTAATGGAGTGTTATGATAAATGATTGTGTCTATTTGCGTGATTCGGAGATGTTCGGGGAAATGGAGTGTTATGATAAATGATTGTGTCTATTAATAGCATCACAGTTACACCGCATCGCTGATTGGTGGGTGTACCAAAAAATGTTTACGCCGACGTCCGCGCGACCACCCTTCCTGGGTTAATTTACAATCCTCAGATTTTTGCAGATTGGTAATATTAATACTATATAGAATATAGAGGCCAGTATCCGTTCCTATGTTAAATGATTGCACGTATTGAAATAACATTGAGGTTGGCCCTCAAAAGATTAGGTTGGCCCTGAAACGAGTGTTGACCAGAATCCCCTTGATTTTGGTACATTCTCCACACTAGCCAATTTCCATGTTAAATGATTGCGTGGAGAGTACCAAAATGTTTACGCCGACGTCCGCGCCACCACCCTTCCTGGGTTAATTTACAATCCTGAGATTTTGCACGCGCAACCACCCTTCCTGGGTTAATTTTTTCTTACGGGTCTAAAATGGATGAAATCATTAAAATAGTGGCTTAGTCTACTGCTAATTTTCTTAATTTTTAAATGCTACATCCTGAGTTGCCCCCGTTCAATTTGAAATAATTTTTTATACTGACCTGGCATTTATTGCAAAATGACACGGGGTTTAAAATTGTGAAAGAAACACAAAATTTCTTGCAGCGTCCAGCGTGCAGGTTTGGAGCCACCATTTCGCTGACGTCCGCGCGCTGTACGGTATAAATAGCAGTGTTTTTTATCTTGTTCATTCACAATTACATGATGTCTGAAATAATGGATATTGATGCAATGATAAAAGAGTTGCTGAGTGATAGTGACCTATCACTCTCACCGATGCAGAACACAAAATGGCTGGATGATATATTACAGCCCCCAGATGAACAACACTCAACGGTACCACAGCATGATGTCACCGCGCTGGAAAGTACACAACACCCACCGATAGAGGACCAATGGCTAGATGATATATTACAGCCCACCCTATTTACAGATCAACAAGAAGAACCGGTACTACAGCATGATGATGATGTCACCTCCCTGGAAAGTCCACGGTTTCAACAAATGCTCCAACATGTGTTCCAACACTATGATCAAGAAGAAGATAGCCAAGTTCAACTGCTACCCGTCCCCGATCAGTTGGTACATCCGGAAGAAAAAAAAGCAGGACAAGAAGAAAAAGAAGAAGGCGTGGGAGGACAGGGAACGAAAATACAGCCAGAAGAGAAGGAGGAGGAGGAAGAGGGGAAGGAGAAAAGCGTAGGAAGAAAAAGAAAAAGGAGTGAACAACAAAAACAAGAAATTGAACACCTGCATGACTACGCTACTACCATAAAAAGAAGACTGGCACCACCCGTAAAATGGACACCAGCCCGGTTTTTACGCTGTGTACAATGCGCTACACGTTTTGCAAAATATGCAATATTTCCCTGCGGCCATCAAGCCCTGTGTCTACGCTGTATGGACGCCACACAGACCCACCCAACAGACGACCCTATGTTCAATGATACACCCCTAGAGTGTATTTTTGTCACCATGGATTGTCCCGTGTGTACCCGGCGGCGGATAAATTTCTCCCCAATGATGTAAACCCTTACATCTCCAAAGGCCCTTTTCAGGGCCAACCATTCCTCCGAAAGAGGGACTTCTAACTCAGCACAAAAAATAAAAAAACACCAACTCCTGCACATGCACACACCTAAAGGAAACAATAGTTAAAAAAATAACACATGAATTTTTTTCCATGTTAAAAAATCCATTCCTATGTTTATACCATTAGAATTGACCCTAAAAAGAGTCGCGTGCACTGTATTTAATGCACATGTATGCCAGAATCCCTTGATTTGACACGAAAATTCACACTAACCAACTCCCATGTTAAATGATTGTGTCTATTAATAGCATCAAAGTCACACCACAGCGCTCATTGGTGGGTGTACCAAAATGTTTACGCCGACGTCCGCGCCACCACCCTTCCTGGGTTAATTTACAATCCTCAGATTTTTGCAGATTGGTAATAATACTATATAGAATATAGAGGCGAGTATCCGTTCCTATGTTAAATCATTGCATGTATTGAAATAACATTGGAGGTTTGCCCCTGAAAAGGGCCGCGTGGCGTGCACTCATCATAATGCTGAATATATAGTCTCTCACTCACGCCAGAATCCCCTTGATTTTGGGTACATTCTCCACACTAGCCAATTCCCAGGTTAAATGATTGCGTGGAGAGTACCAAAATGTTTACGCCGACGTCCGCGCGACCACCCTTCCTGGGTTAATTTACAATCCTGAGATTTTGCAGATTGGTAATAATACTATATATAGAATATAGAGGCGAATTTCCGTTCCTATGTTAAATCATTGCATGTATTGAAATAACATTGGAGGTTTGTCCCTGAAAAGGGCCGCGTGCACTGTATTTAATGCACATGTATGCCAGAATCCCATTGATTTGACACGAAAATTCACACTAGCAAATCCCCATGTTAAATGATTGCGTCTATTAATAGAGTCGATAGTCGATGTGGAGAGTACCAAAATGTTTACGCCGACGTCCGCGCGCCACCACCCTTCCTGGGTTAATTTTTTACAATCCGTTCACTGTGTCTATGTTTCAAGTAAGGAGATGGCCCTGAAAAGGGCCGTTGAGGGGCCGGGATTGTTTTTTGGTGTTGCAGATGGCTAATAATACTATAGAATATATATATAGAGGAGAGGAGATTGTAGGATTTCAATTGAACGTGCCTTGTTTAGAAGTTCCTCTTTCGAAGAATGGGGTGGCCCTGAAAAGGGCCGTTGATTTGGTTGGCCCTGAAAAGGGCCGTTTAATCTGTATTTTCCCCGTCTTTTCACTCCTCTTCCAGGGGGATGAAAATCCCGGCAGGCTGCATTGTATACCGGCTCGCCGACTCTCCCGATGTTAGGGGAATGTGCTGGAGGAAGGTAGCGGGTGGAATTGTGGCCGGCATCTCCTCCTCTACCTCATGTTCTTGTTGTTGTAATATGTTTTCCAGAAAACTGACGAAATCTTTGCCCGTGAGCTTGCGGGGAGCAGCCGTCATCAGGCCATGAAGCTGGGCCCACTTGTCCAATGTCATGTTGATGTTGTCCTGGGCCCAGGACTTCATGGCC